>JANTPM010000007.1:21281552-21305367 GCA_025434745.1 Erythroxylum divaricatum
AATTAAGAATACTATAATGAGTAATGATTTTGACCTTGAAATCACCTCTTTCTTTTTTTTTATTCATATTCTATTCCAACTCATCTTATCCGCACAATTATATAGATCATTCATAAATATCTGGATGGGATAAATTAGAATAAGATAAGAATAGCAAAAATGAAACAAGTGATCTCATCTCAACAACAACAATTACACTTAATCAGATTTCACGAGAGCCTTACCCATATATAATATAATGTATTGTAGGTTCCTTTATATTTTAATTTATTTTTTAAAAATTCAAAATTTAAAATATTAATTTTTATTATATATATATATATATGCCTGAACAATATATAAAGAAATTAAATATTATTAACATTATAGTTTGACATAAAATTTAAACTCAATTCAATTAATTAAATATTTAGGAATTATTACTTGAGCAAGCAAGTAAAGCAATATATATATAATTAAAAATTATAAAAAATAATAGTTTAGATTTTTGAATTTTTTAAAAATAGATTAAAATATAAAGGAACTTATAATACATTATATTATATAGGGGTAAGGTTATGCCGAAATCTGGTTTAGGGTAATTGTTGTTGTTGAGATCAAATCACTTGTTTCATTTTTGTTATTTTTACTCTATTTTAATTTATCTCATCTACATAACTATATAAATATGTGGATGAGATGAGTTAGAACAAAATATGAATAATAAAAATGAAACAGGTGATTTCATGGGCCAAAATCATTACTCATTAGAGTATTCTTAATCTTTGGTTAATAGGTGGAAAATATATAAAAAAATTATTTTGCATTTGTTATATCAAGCATAATAAAATTAAATTAATTTCCTTAATACTCCATAAGATATTTTATAAAATATATTTTATAAGGTTTTAATTACTTCATTTTTTAAATTTACATTTTTTATTTAACTCAATTTGGGTTTATATAAGTTTTTTACTAAATTAGTTTTAAGTACTAGTCTAAACTACTCGATTTAATTTTTCAATTAAGCTTATTCATTAACTAAATATTCATTAACTAAATACTTCGTGAATTCTTGGAACAAAAAGCCCACTCTTTCGTATAAAGAATTTTGATATATGATTAAAAACTTCAGCAGTTCATTTTAAAAAAAACCTCAACTAGTTTATTCAACAGTAAAAATTTTAAATCGTCTAATTTTTTTGTTCGATTTTTAATTTTTTGGTCTGATTTACTCAAATAAATCTAATTATTAAAAATCGATCGATTTATTAGTGAATCAGTTAATTTTTATAAATCAATAAATTCTTATAAATTAAAATAAATAAATAAATTTTATTTAACAAATTTCTTTTTTAATTAAAATTTTAAATTCTTTTAATAGTAAGAGCAATCTTTTTAATCATATTTTAAAATTTTTAATTTTATTTCAATTTTATGTAATATATAATATTGGTTGAATATTTTAAACCTTAATTTTTTACCCGTTTAACTTTCGTCTGATTTTTATAACATTTTTTATGCATTAATGTTTGTTAAATTAATTAATTTTTATAATATAATAAAAATTCCATAATTCCAACAATTAACGAACTAGATTAAGATTAAGGTCAATCCAATGGTCCAAGAGCATTCAGTTCAGTGACGGTCGGTGCTCCACTTCTTCAAACTAAAACTAATAAATCCATAAGAATGCAGCCGTCACCGTTACTCCCCGTTACACTACAGGGTTCACAAAAGCTTCACTAATTGACCAAAATGTGAAAGAGCGCCAGAAAGTAGAAACGGCAGTTAACGGAGACGGAGGTGCGAATGTATTCGTTACATATGAATCTATCTTCTCTCTCACTCTCCATATTGTATTTTCTCTTCTATCTCTCTCTCTCTGTTTCAACAGGCGTGGATTTTCGAAGCTAAAGCACTTGGCTTTCTTGTGTTAATCTCAGGAAAGCCCTTTGTTTTATCTTATAGGCTCAAAAGGGTCTGTGTTTGTGTCCTTTTCTTAATGAGCTCCACTCCAATTCCCGCCATTTCTATACAAGCAGTGGTTAGTTTCTATTGAGTTTCATACATAGAAGGCTATGGTTTTCGGAGAGAAACTTGTATCACTCTTATGCTTGTTCTCTGTTTGACATTGATTTGGTCATGGAACCTCTAACTTCTTGAGTCTTAACTCTTAAGTAGCTCTGATTGGATAAAAGTTCCAGCTTTCTTGATCACCTACTTAGAATTATATGTCGTTTTCTGATTTTGTCGGTTTCTTTCGATCCAGTTATTGATTTTGAGATCTGGGTTTTGCTCCTTTTTTGCTGGAATGTTTAGGAATTGATATGTATGCCACAAGTTGGGGGTTTAGGGTTACAACGGTCACTTATTCGTTTGATTTTGTTGATGTATTTGTTTGATTTAGTTATGCTTCCCTTGTTGATTATGATTTTGGGTTTTGAGATGATTGTAGAAGGAGATGAATGTGCTGAAGATAGAGGAGTTTTGCCTTGAAAATAAGCAATCGTTGGCTGCCTCAAGCTCTCCTCTCTCTGAAGGTATTAGCAGCGCAATCATCAAGTCTCCACCAGTATGTAGTCCAGCCACAGCATCGCCAACTCATAGGTTGCTAGCAGCTTACTTGTTTTCGCGCTTTTAACAGTTATTTCCGTTCTAGATATACCTTTATTCTGTTTCTGGTTGGGCATTTAGAGAGCTTGTGTTGGATTTTGAGGCATATACATAAGCTTGCCTCTTATTTGATTTGTTTACTGATAATATCCAATTGGATTTTGCAGGAGAACTACTGGACCAATCAGGCGCACAAAAGGTGGCTGGACTCCGGAGGAAGTTAGTGGTCTTTTACCTGATTTTGAATATATGCCCGTCACTTACTGTCTCACTGACTTGGAATTTGTTCACCTCATTCTCAACTCTGTTGTTCTGGGGTAGATTTGTTGTTCTCATGTCTATCCTTCAGATTAAAATCTACATCTTTCATGAGTATCTAGATGAGAAATGACTTGATAATTCTCTTTATGTAAACTGGCTTTTTTCTATAGCAAGTACTTATGCCAGCTATTCTCATTGGCCATTGTTTCCTGTCATTAATCTGTTTCTTTGTTGCTAAAAATCTCTTTTGCTTCATCACAGGATGAGAAGTTAAGAAATGCGGTTGCAGCGTTTAAGGGGAAGAGCTGGAAAAGAATAGGTTTCTCTCTTTCCTCAAAAACACATTTGCTACTAGTTTGTAACCCTGCCTTAGTTATGGGACATGGAGATTGATATTCTGAAAATTGTAGTTCTGATATGATATTTCCTTTGAATGATACAAAGGCCATTCATGACAGTGAACAAGTCTGTCCTGCTTAAGTGCTTCTTGTTAGATGTTGGGATTAATTCACTTCATATGGAGTGTTGATTATGACAATTAATGATGTTTATTAAGGTGTAGATTCAGTGGATACAGAAAGTATGGTGAAGATTTAGGCCATTTCTCCCCTTCGGATTCACTTCTTTCAGTATTTGTGCTATGGAAATTGATGATGTTTTTAAACATGTGCAGCCATGTCTCTGTTTATAAGCTTAATTAGGAACATGATTAAATTAACAGCAACGCTTCTTTCTTGCAGGCTTAGGAACATAAAGTATTTTTGGTTATATTCCATCTGGGAGATAGATTCTGTTTTTATCTTAAATAAGAAAAGGATCTTGCATCTTCATCTTATGTCAACATGGAAGATGCGTGTTTGTTTAAGCAGCTTAATACTAATTTCAATTTACATGGCTTTGCTTGTAAGAATATTGTCCAAATTTATTTGGTCAATCTTAGATCTATGTTTTATTATGTAGCGGAATTTTTCCCTGATCGATCAGAGGTGCAATGTCTGCATCGATGGCAGAAGGTTCTCAATCCTGAACTTGTTAAAGGACCCTGGACTCAAGAGGTTGGTGCTTTGTCCCACCACCTTGACATGATATTCTATTTTATTTGATGTGCTTCATATTAAAATCTATGTTTTTTCTAATCTTCAGGAGGATGATAAAATTATTGGACTAGTTTCAAAGTATGGACCCACAAAATGGTCTGTTATTGCAAGGTCTTTAACTGGTCGCATAGGGAAACAATGCCGAGAAAGGTAACCAAATAAATATGAACATTATCCTTCATCTGCTTAAGTGGTCCGATTCTTGAAATGTTGAAAATTTTATGGAACTATCAATCCTTCTACCTTTGTAGGTGGCACAATCATTTGAATCCAGACATACGGAAAGATGCTTGGACGTTGGAGGAGGAATTGTTACTCATGAATGCTCATCAGACACATGGAAATAAATGGGCTGAAATAGCTAAGGTTTTACCTGGAAGGTACTGATATTTCTTTAGGGAATTTGGTTTCTGAAGTGACTTATTATTGAGATTTCCACTTTACAAGACTTGTTGCTTTTTCCTCAAAGATAAAACCCGAGTTTAACTGAATTTTTGTTATCTAGGACTCACAACTCCATAAAGAATCACTGGAATAGTTCCTTGAAGAAAAAATTGAACTTCGATTTGGCTTCTGGAAAACTTCCTCCTGTTCCTAAAAATGGTATTCAGAATGGCCCAAAATTTGTGAATAAACCTTCCTTGATGGAAACAATTAGGGAACCATATTCTGCTGCTGCACAAATTTCATCAGGAACTACTGATGTATATAAGCGGGAAACTGATGGCAAGGATTTAGATATGGCAGCTTCGTCAAGTGGACTTCCAAATGAGTCTACTGATTCTAAAGGTATTGAATGTAAACCTTGGCCATCTCATGTCGCTTCTTGCGACCGTCAACTGGAATTGCCGGAAAAATGTCAAAATGGTGAAAGGAATTATGAGATTGGCGAAGGCAAAGTCAAGTCTCAACTGCAATTTGAGACTCCACCTTGTGGTTCACGATACTATGAGCCACCACAAATAGAAACTTGTGTTCCACTAGAGTTGGATCATTTAAATAGACATCATCCTCAACAGGAGTACAATTCTAGCCCAGCTTCATCTCCTCTCAATTTCTCTACTCCACCTAGTACAGAAAGTAGCAGTTTAAGTGTACAAAGCCCGGAATCTGTATTACGATTAGCAGCTAAGAGCTATCTCAACACTCCGTCCATATTTCGGAAGAGAAAGACCGTATCTCAAGTCTCTGTTTCCCCTGGTAACATTGAAAAAGTCTGTAAACAAATGGTTTACAACACTTTTCATTTTTCTGATGAAAATGCAAGGTTCCAGAATGCTTCGACTGGGTTTCAAGATGAAAGTTCTGATGAGGCTTGTCAGGATGATGGCTCCTCCATGATTCCTAATGGCAAGGCATTTAACGCATCTCCTCCTTATCAGTTAAGATCGAAAAGAACTCCCATCTTTGCAGAGAGGCAACTTTCTTTTACTTTTGACAAAGAGAAGCACTAAGTAACAAACCAGAAAGGACATCTTTGTAAGGATACACTCCTCGTGCCCATGATTGTTCAGTTTTAGAAAAGATGGGGGTTGGCTTAGTTTATAACCAGTAAGTTATAACTTTACCAGCAATTTTAGCCGTATAATTTTCCTTCAACTACTTTGAACACCTTTAGCTTTTTGCTGATAAAACATTCGTTTAGCCTCTTGGAGAAAAGCAGCTTGATGTCGCTTGGCATTCAGCTCTAGATTCAAAGACCTATCATCAGGTTGACTAAGGGAAAGCTGATAAGCAGTTTGAAATGCAGCTTGCGCCTCCTGTACTTTTTTCCAAATATGACCATATGTAGTGTGATTCAGCTGTTTTAAAGGATGCTTCAAAACCTTCAATTTAGAAGCCAAAATAAATTGCGCAGAGCCACACACAGGGATAGCCTAAGAGGAACGTGCAATGTCAGGAAACAAAGGATGCTGGAGCCATAAATTGAAAAGCTTAAAAGGTCGGTTACCACTAGAAAGTTGGCGCTCAAATTCAACAATAACTAGACGATGGTCCGAATCAAACCTCATGGGGAGAAAATGGGCCGAACAAAACCAGCCCCGCAAAGCCCACTCCACATTAACCAACACACGATCTAATTTAGCCCACAATTTGTTTTTCTGCCAAGTAAACACCTCCCCCCAAAAAGGGGCATTAGTAAGGCCCAAAGAGATCCGAAATTCCTGAAGATCCTTTAAAAAATAATCCATAGTGGGCGTATACCCAAGTCATTCATCAGTCCTACATACACAATTAAAATCACCGAGGAGAAGCCAAGGAGGGGAGGGGTGCAATCGCACCTCCCTTAACCTATGCTAGAGGGTTCGACGCTGCGGGACACTATACAAGCCATAAATACAAGACACCATAAATTCCCGATGAGTGGATAGGTAAAGAGCCCGACAATGAATGTATTGATCCCTAACCTCCAAAAGTTGACAAGTGTAGATGGAAGGGTTCCAAGCAAAAACCATACGACCCTTCTCAATAATATCAAAATTATGAGCATACAACCATCCAGGAAAACGGCTAGACATAAAGCGATCCAAGCCACTAACCGTAAGTTTGCTTTCAAGAAGACAAAATAATTTACAAAAGTGCTGCCGAACAAGGGCGACAACACTTTTTTGTCGTGAGGTCGATCCTAGAACCCGGACATTCCAGCAAAACGGGAGGGACCCGCCCCTCCAAGTTGACCAGAACTACCAGGCTGAATCTGCTGACCAGAGTTACTCGGATGAGAAGGAAACAACCCTTTACCGCCACCCGGGAGACCAGACGGAACACCCACAACACCTTTACCCTTAGGGAGAGCTGCAGAATTCAATCGCGCCTGACCAGAGCCAACATTCTGGACCACATTAGGGGGGACAACCTGCTGGGAATCAGGAGCAGAAGGGGGAACCGAGTCTAAAGGAACCCCCAAAATGGCCACCCCCGTGGGAGGCCTGGTCTGAACAGGGTTGGAACTCCTAGCCTTAGGAATCCACTTTTGGAGCTTCTGAGGAGGCTTCTTACGTGTGAAAAAATTATAACCAAAATGTCGACATTCAAAACAATAGGATGGAAACGTCTCATAAACAACCGTTTGAGTGAAGTTGGTGCCCTCAGGTAACTTAACTGCAAAGCTGGTAATAGGGGCCTTAGATACATCAACTTACACAAGCAACCTAGCATAACCAACACGGGCACGCTGGGTAGTAACAAGGTCGGAACAAATGGGTTTACCCACCATAGAACCCAATTTGGATAAGCTTTTATTCGTCCACAAATCAAGTGGAACATTTGACAGCTTAATCCAAAGTGGTAGTGCCATGAAATCCTTAAAATTAAAAGCAAAGCCGGGAGCCAAAGGCTTCAACATTAATGTTTTCCCAAACGAAACATATGGTCCACCCGCCAAGACAATAGTGCAATCTACATCCGAGACAAACCGAAAAACTAACCAGCCTCCTTCATGGGGAATAAGCTTACATTCCACACCCCATTGGGACATAATCGTGTCCACTGCTTTCATCCTCAGAAATCGACCTGTAAACACCCCCACCAAACAGTAGCCCCACTCCAATTCTAAATCTAACCGATCCTCTGCCGAAATTGTAACCTCTGTTTGAGCAGGAATGTGTTCTAAACGCATCCCCTGATTTAGGTTCCGATTATTCTTAAACAAACTTGCAAATGAAGGCTTACCAGTGTCAGCAGCCACTGGAGCGGGAGTATTTGGAAACGGCTACCCTGAACCCACCACAGGAGGCGAGGTGGGAATAGGAGAAGCCCCCACAGGAACAGGCAGCTTGGCATCGACAGAAGCTTCAGAGGCCACAGAACCCACCACATTATTCTCAACCGGGGGGGAAAGGATAGAGGAATCCATCACATTATCAGGGGGCGAGTCATCCTCAGAAGATTCAGAGCCTGTAGACGCTGAGGACTTCTCACCAGTCGCATCTTCCTCAGACTCCTCTTCAGTAGAGGAGGAAGAGATAGGCTCAGTAATAATCTCATTAACAACCCCCTTTCCCGATTTCAATGAAACTCCCGATTTTTTTGGGCCGACAAAACCTTTTTTGGTCTTTGAAATCGCCGACGTAACTATGGTCGCCGATGTCGGCGACTCATCCGCCGAATCTTTGGGTTTCTTTTTCACCATTGTTTCCCTTCCAAAAATGCGTCGCACCCGTCTTAGGGAGAAGACGAGTGCGTCCAAGAAAGCCCAGCCAACCGTTCAGCTCCCAACAAGAGACAACCACACCACAATGTACAGCATCAGAGAAAGAGAGATCCGAAGCAAAGAATCACCAGCTCCGTCCTAATACACCAAGTGATGAAGGCAGAATCGTGAACGCAATCTAGGAGGAGGATCCCTAGAGAGAGACACTCTCAAAATGCCAACTTAATTAAGGCCATATTTTGTTTATAGTTGATGTTTGTTATCATTTTCATACAGATATCTATGGCAGTATCGACCATCATTTTTACAGTCCTTATTCCTAGTTGCATATTTAGGTGTACTGTCCAGGAAATATTGGTTTGTGATGGCATCATTTTCAGAGTCCAAAATTCATTATTAACTATAGGTTCAATACGATTTAGATTACTAAGATATGATATATATTTGGGTACATGAGTGAGTTGAATAGATTACTAAGATATATATACATATATATATATATGAGGATACATGAATGAGTTGACCATATACGTGATCTTTTTTAGTGACTACTGAAACATGCAAGGATACATAATGAGTTTATTATCTCTATAATCTTTCTGACTTTGATCTGCCTGCAGGGACAGAAATAATTGGGATTATTGCATGAAAATTTGAGCTGCTTAGCATAGAATCTTTTAAATATTTTTAAAACGCATATTTCCACTTCAATGAATGGAAATCCTACTGGGAGTGAAAAATCAAGCAGTAATAGGCAGTGGCTCCCGTTTAGTATCTGCCATGATAACGCCATTGTCCTTGCCTGCTGCCTTTTTCACTGTCTTTGCATTATCGACGAGCATTGCAAGGAAGTCATCGAAGCAGTCATCCATGATTCGGAAAGTTGCATCTGGATACAAAGAACACACGTCCACATCACTCTCTTTGTCCAAGTTGTAATTTACCTGACACCCTTTGATGAATATGTCATGCGTAATTGCTGCTACAATGCTTTGCGGGATCCGCATTTCTGTCAGCACACATAAAGGCAAGAAGCTTAGCAGGTTATCACATAAAAGCAGAGATACTACCCACAGGAAAGCAAAGATAAAGAAGCGCTACTCATTGTTTAAGAGTGTGAATTGTTCTGAATTTCCAAGAGTACCAGCACAGGAAAGGGTATAAAATTGCACTATACCGTAAAATTTTGAGTTGCATTGGCTAGTACGTTAAAATTTAATTTTGAAAAATAAAAAATATTAGATTAAGAAAAATTTTAAAAGTTTTTAAACTTAAATTTTTTAAAAAAGAAATGGAATGGGAAGGCACGGTACGTTGACATATAAGACATTGATTGCCGGTATTAGCACGCAATCGAAAAGGAATAGAAGCAAATGAACCTTTAGCAGCGTTAAGAAGAACATCTTCCGAGACGGTAACTCTAGGGAGCTTGCGTCTAATTTTGGCCTCCCACAGGGATGAAAGGTCATTCATGTTGAGTAGATTCTTAGGAGGTCGAAAGTGGACGGTCTTGTTGATTGTGCGCTCGTCTTTCACTGCCCTTATTGTCAGGTTCCCAATGTCTTTGCCATCAACAAAATATGCTGTCAACATCATATCGGCACAAAACAAAACTCATTTCTTTTCTCAAAACTACTTGAAAAAAAAAAAAGCAATAATCAGCAGAGATAGATGTGAAGTGACCACCTACATCTAGCGGAGTAACCAATTCATTTTTTCAGACAGAATTTAATTTACAATATAGTTAGACAACGATCAACTTGTCGTTACGACTTCTCTGGTGGTGGTAGTTATGAATGTTCATGTGAAAAAGTAAGCACCTTTGACAGAACCGTCACCGTAGATTTGGAAGCAATCCATGGGAGGGAGGACTTCGCCAGGGTGAGTGTTGTCAGGGTAGGGCCAGGCTGCAATGGAGTTGCAGCAAATATATGTGTGCGGAATCCCAGCTTCCTCTATCAGCCTTCTTATCTTTCTCTTCTCCTTGTACATGGTTAGCCCTGGCTCCACTGGCTCTGCTCGGTCTATGTCATGACCAAATTCTGATGGCAAAAATCTCTGAACCAACAAAACATTTTCTCTCCAGTAAATACATTTTCACCGACAAGTTGAAAGCATCTATGTGAAAACTCTTTTCTTTCTCATCTAAAAGTAAGAAACATTTCTATTCTGAAGCAAGCAACGGTTTCAGAGGGCAATGCAGTTTATTTAAGGTGACTTTAGATATGAAAGCATTGAATATAACAGTAACATTTATTTATTTATATACCTTAACTGTGCCTGCAGCTTTAATGGCCTTAATTAGGGGGATTTGGTCAAGTATCGCATAACCCGCAACAGCTGATATCACTACTTCCAAGTGGTTTTCCCTAATCACCTTCTCCATCAAACTTTGATCATTTATCGATCCCTGTTAATTTTTACCACAATCAACCAAAATAGAGCATATCATAATTATTAATAAACCAAACTGTAACGCTACTTGAAGACTTGTGTGTTTCGTTATGCATGTCACACCAAGGGAAGAATTGAACAAGAAAACAGGCTTAACGTTGGTATGGTACATATATGATGTGACATCCTTTCTCCTGGAAGGCCTTGATGATAGAGGCCTTAGAGGGGCTGAGTAGTCTTGAACGGACTAAAACGTAGGTGCCCCTGCCGGATTCTAGGCTGGCCTCTGTCACAAACCGACCTATATATCCAGTAGAACCGATGATCATGGTCCGACCAGCTTCCGGAACAATTGGAGAGTGACCATTCATGTTTCTCTCCAGTTAGATGACCTTTTCAGAAAAGATATTTTTAATATAAAACTGCAAGAGAGAGAGAGAGAGGTGGGTGTTAAGTGGTGGCAGCAGAATGGGGGTGTGGGTCAAATATATAGAAGTGAGACAAGAGAACCCCCACAAAAGGGAAAGTACCAGGATTCAGGAACGGATGATGTTTCAGCATCTGAAGTTACTTTCTCTAAGAGCCTTTCCCCTTAACTGTTGGTCTGATTGGTAGGTTTGGTTGGATCTGGTGTGACACATGTTGAAGATATTAGTCTGGTAGATGGAAACGTGAAAACCCATGGACGAGACGATCTATTTTGCCAATTTCAGCGAAAATTGTTCAAAATATCTCTTTGCTTTCTCACGGCTGCTCTTAGTCTATGAAACGAGAGGAGACGGCAAAATTTTTCCAAATGGTCAATTTAGGCTCCTTAAGTTTTACTTTTACTTTTTTTTTTAATTATAGTTTTTAGCTTTTTATTTTTTATTTTTGTTTTTCAGTAAAAATAAAAATTTATTTGATCGCTAACATCAACATAAATTTTTTTATCACATATGATAATTAAGTATTAGACAAAATTTAAAGATTAATTATTTTTAATTAAATAAATTTATTTCAATCTCTTATATATTATTTATTAACAAATTATTAATAAAATTATTTTATTTTATTAACCAAATAATTTAAAATAAATTTTTTATTTATAGATCAATATTTATTTTAAATATATTTTAATTATTAAATCAAAAATTTTAAAAATTTGTATATTTAAATCTAATTATATTTCCTATAATTATTATATTAAATTTATTAAAAAATTAAAAAATTATAGAAATAAACTCTCTACTAATTAAGGGTAAAGGTATGTATTATTTGACCTCCCGAGACCTTGCACCTTAGTGGATACTAAATGTTGTTGTTGTTGATGATTAGTCACAAAAATGAAGTAAAATTAAATTATTCATAATTTTTATTAATAATTAATTTAATATAAGATTAAATTATTCATAGTTTTCATTAAAATTCATATATTAAATAATTAAATAATATTTATGTAGATGATAGTAAGTCAGATTAAGAAAAAATAAAAACAAAAATAACGGAATTCACTTTTTTAGTTTTCATAATTTTAGAATACTGAAAAAATCAAAATAAAAGCAGAAATTAAAAACTCAAACAAATTTTTTTTACTAAATTTTAAAACAAAAATCAAAAATTAAAAATAAAAGTTGAAACATACAGGACGTTAATATTTCATAAAACTGTTATACCAGAAAGCTATAGACGTAAATTATAAAATTTTGTAATATCCGGTAAACACAACCTAAATGTAATGTCTTCTGGTACAAAAAGAGTCTCATATAATTACACCCCCAAACATCTGAATTACCTTTTGTAATGAAAAGAGGTTAGATTTCATATGCCTCTCGCTTGTTGAATTTAATCAAATATGTGAAAATATTAATTTAGTCAAACATTTGAGGTAAAGATTGAAGTTTTTTGTTTATCTTAATGTTATTTAAGAATTAGTGAGTGAATTATTTATTTTAATGAATGATTATAAAAATTTGTTTTTAATTAAAATTCACACTAATAATTGCTGAGTAGAAAAACCAATAACAAAACTAAGTTACAATTGTTTGACCAATTAAGCAACTTTTAACTTGCACTTACTAAGAATATCTTTCTTTGCTACAAGTGAAAATAAGAACCCTTACAATTGTCTTGCCTTGTTATGAGTTAAAAGTACCCATTTACAAATCTTACTTAAAGTTGAGAGGAACCATCACAAGTTCTCAAGCAATTTTCCAAATTGCTACACTGGCACAGCTATATAAAACTTAAAAATTTTCTTTCTTGATCACATCATTGAACTAAAGATTAATATGATTTATACAATATACATTTGCACTCAAATGCACTCTTTAACCTCGTAAGGTTCTTACAAACTCTTTATGCCAAAGGCTCCTTCCACAATTCAAATGTGGTCTATTTATACCCAAGATAAACTTAAATAGTCATTAGACATTGCAATGATTAATTTCTAGATAATATTGGTTAGTTGGTCACTTGTCTTTAACTAATCTAACATCATTTGAGTGGATATCTATTAGCTAAATCATTAGCTAAACAAAAAGTTCTTTCTCGATAACTTTTCAGATAGACCATCCCTTCGACTAGCTAGTGAGTGGTACTTTAATCAGTGAATAGTGAAATCAATATACAGTGTTTAAACAATGAACAATATGCCCTATATATAGTCCCAACAATATCTATTTACCTTATAAGATCTTTCAAAGATTAAAAGCTCATTTACTTGATAAATCTTGATTAAAAAATATCTTCAAAGTTCTATAAAATTTGTTTAAAGATTTAGAGGTTTTTCTTTAAGACCTTTCTTATTTGATCTAGAATACTGAGTCTTTGATTTCATATGAATGAATAACATAAGATAATAAGAAAGATTATAATTATTTATTATATCTTGCTTTTTGCTTCTTCATTTTTCCCGGTTCTTCACATAAATTTCCTTAAAACTCTTTTGAATTGGATTTGTACTCTACTTTACTCACTTACTTTATCCTTTGATTTCTCAATTGATTCAATTGACTTCTTTTCTCACTTTGTCACTACATTGAACTTGATCTTTCTTGATCTAGGTAAATGCAACAATACTTTCTCCCTGTAAATATGTATGGTAAGTTAATACGCTAAAATATTATCACTATTAATGTAATAGCTAGTTTCCAAAACTTACTGAGGGTTAGAACGTTAGACTTTTGAGTCATATCATTTTAGAATTAATGAGGTGTATTTCATTCATATGTATAACATGAGCATATATACACACATGAATGTTGATTTGGAAAACATTGCAAATATTGTATGTGCACTCAATTGACATATTCCAGGGGTTTTAAAGGTTTAAAATTGTTATGATATGATTATGTATTGTTTATGTCTTGAATTTTGGTTTGATGTATAACAATCAATAATTTGGAATTAATTGCTACAATTAGAGTGTTACAAATTAAAATGCACATTTAGTCTAGGAAAAATATTAAATGGCAAGACAAGTTGACATATGAGAACTTGGGTTGACTAGGTCTATGAAATAGTGACCGCAGTGGAATTGAGTGACAAATGGCTTAAGAAACTAAGTGATAAGTGGACTAGGTATTTAAGTGACATTTGGTAGTTTAAGAAAATGACATATAGTGTAGCACTCCACTCTCGAAAGACACGTACCCGACATCCTAAGTGATTTCCAAGTACGAATCCCACAAGAGTGACATGCTAGAATAGTAAACGGTCAAAACTCATTGCAAATTTTCTTAAACAATGTACGTAAATACGAAAAATCGATAATCAAATTTGGCCCCATTTTTATTTATAAGCATTTTCAGGGCCAAGAATTACAATCATTATTTAACACAACAGAATTTCATTAAACACTTAGGCCCATTACAGTAACGAAACATGTGTAGTCATAATAACTTTACATTTCAAGATCATTTTCATTCACAGTGTACAACAGTTATGACTGCATTTTTGATACAACACAATGAAATACATATGCAGGTGCAAACTGATCCTGACTAGAACCCTCGCTCGGTTATTGTGGCTAACTCTAATTTGCCTATTTGGAGATCTTTATTAAACCAGGAAAGCCACAATGTAATTTTGATAAGTTTTACGAACTCAGTAGAGCGACCATCCTCGATGGTTTACTCATGTAGCAAAACATAGTGATCATAAAATCACTCAAATCATACAGTCACAGGGTTCATTTAGTTACATAGTTCATATCAATCTATTATCTCATTACAACTTTGCAAATCATTCAATGAATTCCAGTCATTTATGGATGTAATACGTATAAGACTCACATTCGTTTTTACAGTATTGTGACTGTATGCCTTTTTAATCTCTCATATCTGTTACGGACACTGAGTTCAATATATAGTAGGGGCATAGGCTCTACCATAAAGCTTTAAGCTCTCTCAGTAACAGTATTAGTCAGTCAGTAGTAACACCAGTCACAACGGCCTTTATATTACATGCATTGAAATGATATGCATGTCACAAATCGATCATCAATTCAATCACTTTCATTTACATGTATTAACACAGTATAGCAGTCACAGTATCAGTAGTCATCGGACTAGGTCTAGCTTTTAACTTTTCAGTTGAGAATTAGAATATTCAATTAGACATTCTCATTTACATACAAGTAGCACTTCCAATATTATTGCATGCATCAAATGCCTCAGATATATATTGTCTGAAATTCAGTGCACAATTAGACAATGTAGTCTAGTAATGTATATCAATATAATAAATTCATATATAGAAAAAATAAAGTAAGACCATCGTAGGTTACTCACAGTTGCTCCCTTACGCCTATTGCCTTAATTTTTGACAATATTTGGAAGCAATTGCTCTAGTTGCTTGTCTATATGCAATAAATTTTTTTTCATATCACTAGATTGATTATGAAATAGAATAAACACATGTATCAATGTTTCATGTGTCATGCATATTCAATGACAAATTCTCGGGTATATTTCTATCATACGTTGCTGTACATATCATTTGTATTCCAATTATGACAAAATTCAATCACTTACTCTCTATTTCATCTTTTTCTGAAAACATTCTATTATGGTCAATAGTATATGATCAATAAGATCCAGAAAATGAAGTATTCAAGTAACACTTCCTTCTAAACAATTTTTCCTCTGTGTCTTAGTTCTCTAATGACACTAAGATCATTCAATTTGGTTCAATATATTGAAAGTTAGACTCCAAATATGTCAGTCTATTATTAAGCTATAATAGAACTCTTAATTCAACGCCAAAATAGATTTTAGACCTATTTAATCTAGAATTACAATTTTAGCTCTTCAAAAAAATTGTAGCTGTATGTGTCTAGTTTCATTTGAATTAAGAATCAACTCATTTAGAACTCTACAGATCAAGATATAATCAAAATACCAAAGTATGTTTAGTAAATTAATCTTGTTCATTCTATTCCAACAGATTCTCACATTTTCATTCAATCAATCTTTTCCAAATCAATTTAGAAAGCTACAAATTTTTATAAAGAGGTATAACAATGTGTTAGGAATCCATTGGTTCAAGAATCAAGTCATTAGGACATCAGGTGAAGGAGATACAACAAAAATACCAAAGGATTTTCAGAAAAAAACTATTTGGAACAAATTGGAAGTCACGATTGTGCCCCTGCAAGATCGCGAGTTTCACTAGAAACATGATCGCGACTTGCGATCTTCTTTAGCGATGTCATAATCGTACTGAAGCACGATCGCGATTTGTGACTTGCTTCCTACACTGAATAACTTCCTCTTTTTTTCCATTTATTTCCAGATTTTCCATTTCTTAAACTTTTCAACTAATACATCCATGCACAAATCATCTTTTCTATGTCCAGTACAACTCAACACAAATCATATGCAAGCTAACTGAAACTTCACACAAGCTTTCTCTCACTATTGTGTTCATCCTTTCTCTCACTACTGTATTTTCATTCTTTCAATAGTTCACAACTTCCTAACACTCAGTAAACTCAGATTTAGTTCTAGATACAAACACTACTCATTCCTTAACAAATTTAGCTCCTCATCGAAGTCTTTCAATGTATTTATTCACTAGAACTATACTGCTTAAACTTCTCATACATAAATACATATAAACTCCATAAAACATCATCAGAGTTACTTACATGATTCATTGCCAACAAAGAGAGTAAATCACCACAACTTGATGTTCGGTGTTTGGTAAACTAGAAGTGCGTTTGATAACAATACAAATCTCAGTGAAGAACAACGAAAGAGAGAGTAGTAGGAAGACAATGTCTAAAACACATAATTACATGTTCCCTTGCATGAATTACACTTATCACTATTTCATGTTGCCATATGTCCAACATATAGATAGGCTATTTGTCATCAATTTAATCAGTCCACAACTCACACAACCCAAAAATTTCAAAATAATATTACTAGTATCCAATTAAATATATAACATAAATAATTCACAATTCACCTTTTAATCACATTAATCAATCAATTATACTAAAAAAAGTCAATGAATGCATGAACAATTATTTTAATATGACAACAATTATTATTCACATGCGTGTGAATATACAATGATGCATAAGCATGCAATGTACTTCTAATTTCTCATAGTACGCATTGTTCACAATTATGGGGTCTAGCCCTGAACATGGGATGTTACATATAGCGTGGTCCTTTATGTGACAGGATTCTTAACAAGTGGCCACCCACTTACACCCTATGAACCACACAAATGGATGACTATCTTCTCTCTTGTTTTTACTACATGCTATTTTTTCTTCCTTCTCTCATTACTGACATGCATACACAACCTCACAACCTTGAGTTTTTGACTAAATTCTATACTTTGCAACTCCAATACTCTATTGGTTACTTGTTACTAAAATCATTCAACTCCTATTTTGCTTTTGGAATTGCTCTTGCAAGTTTGGAGGCTAGGATAGCTTAATAATTGAGGTAGAGTTTAAGCTAAAAAAGTAAGTGAAATTATTATCTTTGTGGCATGTTATAATTGAAATTTTATGATGATTGAATTGGGATGAACTGCATGTAGGATTGATGATGAAGTTGTGCTGAAATATGATGGATGAATTGGTTACTTTTCTATTTTGTTTTTTATGCATGAAAACAGTAGGTTATAGGCTATTATATGGATGATTAAGTTGAGGTTTGAAATATAAATGAAGGCGAATTTAAGCTAAAGATAGGTGCTATTGAAGTGTTCTTCAATTTGGAAAAGTTAGGATTATATGTACGATGGGATTAAGTGAATGATAATGAATTAATTGAGTAGAGTTTTGTGAGATTTATGTAACCAAGATGAAAGCTATATTAACATGAATTAAAGTAGTTTTTGAGAGTATAAATTCTGGAAAATTTGAAATGTTAATGATGATCCTAAGTAGATGAAATTCGTGGAGAGTTGAGGGAAATGGGATAGTGCACATATGGGCACTCATTCCAAAGCTTCGAAATGATAAATTTTGTTTTTGTGAATTTGTTGAACCAAATGAGGAAAAGTTACTTTACGTTGGTGTATTTGGACTTGATTTAGGCTTGAAATGAACTTAGATTGTTGTTTAATTAATTGGTTAAAGGTTTGATAAGTTTAGGTTGTTAAATGATGTCATTACTTAATTAATGGATTGTCTTGATATCAATGTATTTAAATTTGGAAATTATGAGTTGTTAAAGGAATAAAGGTGTTTTATGAATGCAAATATGATCATAAGGATATGAGTAACATGTACTAGGTATGAATGAATGAGAATTGAGATATTTGTGTGAATGTATATTGCTAGAAAAGATTGATGAATGTATGATTGGTGAATTTAGAGTAATCAAACTTACTCGAGGTATAAACCTGAATGAAAAGTGGTAATATAGAAGCTATAATATTTGAATGGTCAAAATTTGTAAAGGAGAATACAAACCTAGAAAGGTAAATTGAGCATGCATTGAATACCACATATATACATTAGCATGATTGTATATTCATATGATTTAACAAATTACTGATTATGAACTATGTGTGTAATTCTTGACTCTAGACACATAAGTTGATCTCCAACATCCAGATATTGCTAGATCATCAAGGCAATAACTATTATGGAGCATACTATGAGTTAATCTAGATGTGTAAAATCAATTTTATATGCTTCTATTGAATTGTATGTGTAATGTGGAATGTATGAACAATTGAATGATGAATGAAGAATGTCAGATTTAGATCCGAAAAATTTGATATATGATATGAGCACATTGAATGAAAAGTAATGAAAGCATTGTATGTGAATTGATGTATCTTATTACATTGAAATGCATGATCAGATAAATGATTTGTGACCAGAGTAGCCAATATGTAAAAAAGAGCTTTAAGCTCAAGATTATGCACGGAGAGCCACAAGCTCAGAAAACAATGAGTCCGATATCCACAACAGATACGGGACAGTAAATGAAATAAGCCTAGTATCCATAATAGATACAAGAAAATAAATTGAGTTAATAGGCGTTCAGTCACAACAAAGCAAAATAAGAATGGAGTCACATATGCAATTGCATATACAACTTTACATATATTATATAAATGATTGAGATGATTTATTAGATTGTTTTAAATTAGTGATATGAAATAATTGAATAAATGTTGTACTTATTGACATATGATAGAATATGATGTGATATTCAATACTGGATAATGTGTTATACTCGATGAATTGGGTTATACACTTGTCTTTATATTTTGACTTAAGTAAGCACATCGATGATGGTTCATTTGTTAATTTCGCAACGTCATCAAAATTGCAATGTTGATTTTCAGGTTTAAGGGGGCTCTAACTTCTAAAGTGATATAATAGAATTTTAGTACGGTTATTTCCAGGCAAGAATGGCTCAAAGGTTTGGTCAGCTAATACCTGCAAGGTCTAGGTAGATGTCTTTTGTATTAATATTCCATGTTATGAGACACATTGTCTCTAGTGTGTAATTTTTATACTGTATGATATACTGAGATTGGGTTCAAAACTATTGTGTATGGTCTACTTGAATTTGGAATGAAAATGACATAGATGACTTACTATGATTGTGAATGAAATAAGTATTTAGAATGCTTAATTTATAACGATGGCTCAGACTATATTAATGTGATTATTCTAATGTACCATTTCCATAGAGTATATTTTTGACTATCTATGGATATGATCGGGCATATGTGCTATAGGTATGGAATGTTACAAGTTTTGGTATCAGAGCATGGTTTGAAATCCTTAGGGATATATACAAGCATTTACATATGACAACTAGTGAGAGACCCATAAAGTGATCAAAATTATTGTTTGTTATAGGTCATCTACTATAGGAGATCGAGATACTGAATCTGTTGATCTTGATTCTATAGGAGCCAATATGGAGTCCTCAGTACCCTAGACGAACCAAACGCCTCAAAGATTCCTAAGAGGACAGAAAGGAGGTATGAAAAACGTAAAAAGTAGGGGGTGCAGGCTTCTATGGAAGTACAAACCCTGCCCAAGCAGAAGGTTGGCTTGAAAGAATGGAAAGGGTTTTTGATCAGATAGACTGTGAGTTCAATGAAAGGTTGACTATGCAGTATCGTTACTACAAGGTCCGGCTTATCAGTGGTGGAATACTATTCTAAGTAGTTCCACTGACCTTACAGACTAACATGGGAAGACTTTCTAAAGGTATTCAAGGAGAATTATATGCTAAAGTTCTATTTGGAAAGGAAGATGAAAGAGTTTATTAATTTGAAATAGGGAAATCTCACTGTACCTAAGTATGAGGTGTAGTTTAATGAATTAATGGGATATGCTATTTTGAATGAGGAAGATAAATGTAGGCAGTTTGAGTACAGATTAAATATGGAGATTAGAATGAGATTGGCTATTACCAATTTGAATAGTTTTATTGAGTTAAGAGTTGCTTCGATTTGGATTGAGCAGTTATTGAAAGATGAACAAGGAGAGTATAGACAGGAGTTTAGAATCAAAAGGCATGGTTAATTTCAATCTCACTCTGGCAAAAGATTTAGTAAACAACAAAATAAATCATCATGATTATAGACTGGATTGAGGCAGTGAGGGTTTAGATTAGGAGCAATTTTGTTCATGGCGGTAGTGGTAGAGGTTAGGCTCTAGAGGGCAGACATATGAAGGGAAAATATAACAAATGCCTTGTTGAGTATTATGGAAAGGAACATCGTGGAGAATGTTGAAAGATATCGAGATCTTGCTTGCGTTGTGCCTCTTTTGAGCATCAATTAGAGACTGACTTGTAACTTTAGGAGAACAATCTAGAGTAAGAGGAGGATCAATAACTAAAATAATTGTCCAATAAAGCATACCCAGTGGAGTAGGATAGAGAGGCAGAGGTAGGGAGTTCAACAGGTCCTAATGTTAAGACTGAGGTACTGAGTAACCAACCATAGTCCCAAGACAGGATCTTTGTTATTACAAAGCAGGAGGCACAGGATTCCCCAGATGTTGTTACAGGTGTGATACATGTCTTTTAATTTAAGGCATTTGCATTGTTAGATACAAGGTCCAAAATCCACACATTCATTCATTACCCCACATTTGGCATCTAAATTGCATTGTGACAGACAGATGTTGAAATTTTTTTAGAGGTGAGTACACTGGTAGGTAGTTCTATAGTGATTAGAGAAGTGTGTAAAGGGTGCATGATTTGGGTTGATCAGGAAAAGTTGAAAGCCGATTTGATAGTACTGCACTAAAATGAGATAGACCTCATTTTGGGTATGAACTGGCTTACTGTATATAGGGATATAATGAATTGTTATACTAAACAAGTTGTTCTTGAATCTCCTACTTAACCAAGAGTAATGTTTCAAGGTGTTAGTAAAGTAGTGCCAGCCAGATTGATTTCATCAATGAGTGCCTCTAGGCTGATTCGAAGTGGATGTGAGGCTTGTTTAGCCTATATGACCAATACTCGAATTGAGCAAAAATTACAGGATATTACTATTGTTAAGGATTTCCTAGATGTATTTCCTACTAAATTACCAGGATTACCCCAAATAGGGAAATGGAGTTCACTATTGATTTAGTTCTAGGTACTGCTCCTATATCTATTCCTCCGTATAGGATGGCACCTGTGGAACTTAAGGAACTTAAGATCCAATTGGAGGAGTTGTTGGATAAGGGTTTTATTAGACCCAATGTATCACTTTGGAAGCTCCAGTTTTGTTTGTAAAAGGATGGAACCTATAGATTATGCATTGATTATAGGTAATTGAATCGGGTGACAGTAAAGAATAAGTATCCCTTACTGAGAATAGATAATTTACTCGATCAGTTACAAGGAGCTCATGTGTTTACTAAACTGAATTTGAGGATAGGGTATTATCAATTGAAAATAGTAGAAGTTGGTTTACTAAAGAGGGCATTCATAATCAGATATGGACACTTTGATATTTCAGTGATGCTTTTTGGATTTAAGAATGCTCTTGTTGGACAACGATCCCAGAACCCAACTCTTGTTCTGATACCAAAACTTTTTCAGGGTCTAACATTTTAAGTCGTGAGAATTTATACTTGTTACCATGTATGGTTATTCCAAGTAATCCTCATTAGTCATCCTCGGTTCATCTTCATTCTCTAATAACATAAGTGTCGGGTCCTATTTTCTGAATCAATCTTATACTAAAGCAAATATTCTATGCTCAACTTCCATCCAGATATTGAACATCTTAAAGGCTGAATTAGAATTTGACCTCTACATATTATTTGTAAAACTTACGTCTCTAGTTTACTCTACATTGAAAATCATCTCAATTGGAATCCTACAGATCCAGATATATTCAAAATGTCGAAGCATATTCAGTAAAATAACATCAGTTCATACTATTCCAACAAATTCCTTCACTTTCCTTCAATCAAAACTTTTTTCCAATCAATTTATAATGTTGAAAATTTTGTGGAGAGATAGCACAATGTGTGTTAGGATCTAATCATTTGAGAATCACTTCATTTGGAAGTTGGATAACAAAGATTGGCCGAAGGAAATCAAACAAGGTTCCGTCCTCAATCATATTGAAACTATTTTGGGACAAATGACATAAATATAGATGTCATATTAAGGTCATTCTTGAAGGGTTCAAAAGAGAACTTAAATATATACATCTTCCATGAAGACTTTGAAGTGATATTTTGTCATCTAAAGGATCAGAATTGGACCAGACGATACAAGATGAATAGTGATCAGAAGAAGGTTATGAGTAGTACATAGAAGATATCTTGCAATTAGCATAGCTTTCTCTAGAGACATCGGATTAAGGTGTTCTTTGGTTGGTTTGAAAGAAAACTTCAATATCTACAACTTTCATGCAGACCTTAAAGACGAGCTCGATCGTCTATAGGGTGAAAAATGGGACTAGATGATAGGATCAAATCAATAGTGCACCAGACGATATGACGTTATCATTAGACGATATAATTTCATCAGATGATATGAAGTCACCACTAGACGATATGACATCACTAGACGATATGTCATCACCAGAGGATACGCCCTCATTAGACAAAGCTTCCTCACCAGACAAAGCATCCTCACCAAATGATACATCCTCACCAGACGAAGCGCCCTCACCAGACTAAGCGCCCTCACTAGACGATACGTCCTCCCCAGAAGAAGTGCCCTCAACAAACGATAGGTTTTCACCAGATGATATTTCCTCACCAGATGAAGCGTCCTCACTAGACTATATTCCTCACCATACGAAGCGCCCTCACTAGACGAAGTGTCTTCACCAGACGAAGCATCCTCACCAGACGAATCGTCTTCACTAGACGACACATCATCAACAGGCAATACATCCTCACTTGATGAAGCATCCTCACTAGATGATCTGTCCTCACTAGATGATCTATCCTCACTAGACGATACATCCTCACCAGACAAAGCGTCCTTACCAGACGATACGTCCTCACTAGACGATGTGTCCTATACCTTTGAGCATCTCCACTTATAAGGACCATAACGTTTGACTCCAATATTCAAAAATTACATAATTTATAGCATTAGAAAGTTAGAAAGACAAGTTACAACTTCCATAAAGATAACTTGTCAAATTCATCCTAGATCAATCCAGATTTTTCCCTAAAGTCCGAACATGAATTTTTCCCTTATGGAAGACTTGAAATTTTGCGCTGTGCAGACTTGGAAGACTTCACGTTTTTTCTTCTTCATGTTAAACAAGATCACATTTTGACCTTTTCCTTCCAAAAATACCCCTCCTCTCCTTTGGTCTTCCCATTTTGCCCCTTCTTTCATTTACCTCCTAACTCCTTTAA
>JANTPM010000007.1:21320039-21332373 GCA_025434745.1 Erythroxylum divaricatum
GATGACATAAGTCTAATACCATTCATGGAATGTAAATCACATTACATAAACGAAATACATGCATATATGAAAGGAATGCCTCATAATATATTATTAATAAGTCATAATGTTAATACATGAATCAAAAATATCCATTGGCCTAGGGCATACTACTAACACTTTGAATAGTCCTTTAATTGTTAGTACTCCTCTAGGGAGAAATGTGATTATAAGTCAAGTTTATAAGGATTGTGGGCTTTTCATCAAGGGTGCTCGACTGGTAGTGGACTTAGTACCTCTAAATCTAATGGGGCTAGATGTCATACTGGGAATGGATGCCATGGAGAAGTATCATACAAAGTTAGATTGTAGCCTTAAGGATGTGAAATTTGACCTGGGCAATGGTGAGAAGGTGATTTTCAGCGGGGAAAGGAAAACACCAACACCAAGAGTTATTTTGGCCTTGTTGGCTAACAGAATGATGGAAAAGGGGTGTGAAGCCTTTTTAGCACATGTTGTGGACACTGAAGTGAATGAAGGGAAGTTAAAGGACTTTTCAGTTGTGAGGGAATTTCTAGACGTGTTTTCAGAAGATTTACCTGGTTTGCCACTGGTGAGGGCAATCAAGTTTACCATTGACTTGATTCCCAGAACTGTACCCATCTCTATACCACCTTATAGAATGGCTCTAGTTAAGCTGAAAGAGCTTAAAGAACAGTTGGAGAAACTACTAAGGAAGGGGTACATAAGACCGAGTTCGTCACCTTGGAGAGCACCGGTTATGTTTGTTAAGAAGAAGGATGGAACATGGTGGATGTGTATAGATTATCGAAGACTCAAAGGTGATCATAAAAAATAAGTACCCTCTTCCCCGAATTGATGATCTGTTTGACCATCTGCAAGGAGAAAGGTTCTTTTCTAAGATTGATCTCAGGTCAGGATATCATGAACTCAGAATTAAGGAGTCTAATGTAAGCAAGATAGCCTTTCGGACTCGATATGGGCATTACGAGTTCCTAGTTATACTATTCAGACTAACCAATGCTCCAGTTGCTTTTATGGATCTTAATGAATAGGGTCTTCAAGGAGTATCTGAATCAGTCTGTCATAGTGTTTATTGATGATATTCTGGTGTATTCTAAGAATAAAGGGGATTATGAGGAGCATCTTAGTATTGTGTTGTAGACATTGGGGTGCCAAACTTAGCAAATGTGAGTTTTGGCTTCATGAAGTGATATTCCTTGGGCATGTGATTTTGAAAGATGGGATATAGGTTGATCCAAGAAAGGTTGAAGCACTAGTAAATTGGCCTGCACCCAAGACAGTGACAGAGGTGAGGAGCTTTCTAGGTCTAGCAGGATATTATAGGAGATTCGTTGAGTGGTTCTCTATGATAGCTGCTCCAAGGACGAAGTTATTGAGCAAGAATCAGAAGTTTATCTAGAGTGAGGAATGCCAGAAAAGTTTTAAGGAGCTCAAGTGCAGATTAACAAGTGCTCTAATTTTGGTTTTCCCAGTGGGAGATAAGGGTTATACAGTATACAGTGAAGCTTCGAGAAAGGGTTTGGGTTGTGTATTGATGCAAAAAGATATGGTAATAGCTTATGCCTCGTGAGAGCTAAAACCTTATGAACTAAATTACCCAACCCATGATCTAGAATCAGCGGCAATAGTTTTTGCCCTGAAAATTTGGAGACATTATCTATATGGGGTTCAAACAAGGATTTTTGCTAATCATAAAAGTCTTAAGTATTTGTTAAGTCAAAATGAACTAAATTTGAGGAAAAGAAGGTGGTTAGAGTTACTCAATGGTTATGACCTGTTGATTGAGTACCATCTAGGAAAGGCGAATGTGGTAGCTGATGCCTTGAGAAGGAAATCCTCGATAGTTTATGTTCAAACAGTTTACCTACCGCTATTGGAGGAGATGGCTAAGCTTAGGATAAGTTTGAAATAGGAGGAACTTGAATGTATTATTATTACTTTTAGAGTGAGACCAATACTTGGGGAGAAAGTTAAGGAGTTACAAGCACTGGATGTAGAATTAAGTAAACTTAGAGAAGAAATTCAAAATGACAAGAAATATGAAGTGGTAGTGAGGGATGATGGACTTATGGTTGTAGGAAAAAGATTTTGTATCCTGAAGGTCGAGGAGGTGAAGGATGAAATATTAGATGAGGCACACAATGCGCCTTATGTCATGCACCCAGGTAGCACCAGGATGTACAGAGATCTGAAAGAGCATTTTTAGTGGAAAGGCAAGGAGAGAGATGTAGCGGAATATGTAAGTAAGTGTCTAGTGTATCAACAAGTCAAGGTTGAACACCAGGCACCTTCAGGCAAGTTAAGGCCGTTGTCCATTCATAAATGGAAGTGGCAAAGGATAACTATAGATTTTTTGATGGGTTTGCCGAAGACTAGCAGGAAGCATGATGCCATTTGGGTTATTGTTGATCGGTTGACAAAATCAGCCCATTTTTTGGCAATTAAACAGACGGATTCTTTGCAGGTTCTGGAAAGGAAGTATATTGATAAGATAGTGAGATTGCATGGGATTCTAGATTCTATAATTTCTGACAGGGATTCTTGATTTATTTCAAGATTCTGGGGAAGTTTATAAGAGGCTTTAGGAACTAAGTTGAATTTTAGCATAGCTTTTTATCCCTATACTGATGGTCAATCTGAGAGGACCATTCGGACCCTTGAGGAAATACTTAGGTCATGTGTGATGGATTTCAAGGGAGCTTGGAAAAAACATTTTTCATTGGTCAAATTTACTTATAATAATTTGTACCATTTGAGCATTCAAGTGGCTCTATATGAAGCACTGTATGGAAGGAAATGTAGGACTCCGATATGTTGGGATGAAGAAGGAGAGAGGAAACTAATAGGGCTAGAGTTACTTCAGATGATAGTAGACAAGGTCAAGTTAGTTAAGTAAAGGCTTAAAGTGGCTCAAATAGAATGAAAAGTTATACTGATGCACACCGAAAGGAGATGGAGTATGAAGTTGGTAAGAAAGTATTTTTTAAGACGTCTCTTTGGAAAGGAGTCATGAGGTTTGACAAAAAGGGCAAGTTGAGTCCGAGATATATGGGTCCCTATGAAATTTTTGAGATGGTTAGACCACTTGCCTATAGATTAGCGTTGCCACCAAAATTGGCAAAGATACATGATGTATTTCATGTATCCATGTTGAGGAGGTATAGATCGAATCCCTCCCACGTCATTCAGACTATTGAGGTTCAGTTGATAAATGATCTGAGTTATGAGGAAATTCGAGTGGAGATTTTGGACACCAAAGAGAAGGTCCTCAGTAACAAGGTAGTTCAACTGGTCAAAGTCTTGTGGAGAAACCATTCTATAGAAGAGGCCACATGGAAGCCTTTGGAAACCATAAAAGAGAAGTATCCACAACTCTTTAGTGACTCAGGTATGAATTTCAAGGACAAAATTCTTTTAAGAGGGGAAGAATTATTGGCCCCTAATTTTTTTCTTGATAAATGAGCATCATTAGATTAATTTTAGGATCTTGCTAGATTAGTGTACGTTGAAATTAAGTAGCATGCTAATGTTAACGAGATTATGTTACATAGGTGAATTAGGAGAAGAAATAAGATGAAATAACTTTCTTTGAGATGCGTTTAAAATAGTTTACATGTTTACTATTTACTTCTTTGAGATCGTTGGCCATCTTTATCATTCGACTAGTTTCATACATCTCTATGTAGTGAAGTTCATGTGAACTATGATGTGCCTTTTTTTTCCGTGTATAGTATCTGATAAGTAGCTCATCTAGCTCATTTTGAAGATAATATGTCTGCTTTATGGCACTTTTCAAATATCTTTTGCACTCGAAATAGCTAGAATTCATATCTGCCATTAAAATAATCAAATTAGTCTACAAATGTCATAATTATTTCACAATTTTATTGAAAAACAAGAATAAGACGAAGGTTCGAGGGGAAGAATGCAGTAGAGAATAAGGAGGGAACCTATAAAAAATGGCGTGTAAAGATAAAGGAAGGGTTTTGTTGACATTATAAATTGAAAAGATTGGGATCAAAAAAGTAATGGACAAAAGAATCGGTTACTGACCTGAATGGTTGTTCTTTGTTTGTTGAAATAGAAGAGGTAACCTTGACTTTTGTTATCTTTCTGGAATGAAGAATGCGATGTATTTAGATTAAACAAAAAGAAGGAAAAAAAAAGAGGGTAGGAAATGTTTGATTGAAGTTAGAGGAGAAAGGTTATAAAGTTTAAATATAGAGGTGTTAGGGGACCATCTGGCAGTAGAGATTTGAAGAGTTACCCGATATTAAATGAAGGGCGGTACTCGAAGATGATAAAGCGAAGCAGAAATGATTTTGCTAGAGATATGTAAAAAATAGTTGACATGTGTAGAGAGGTGGAAGACATCTAAATGTTGGGTTTTGAAGAATAAACTCGGTTGTATTAAATAATGACATCTCAATGTGTGGTTCAAACATTTTGGGGGTTACTTGCGACAAGTAAAATTTTTTGACAGTCTCGAGAAATCCATTACCTATCAATTCAAATTTCAATCTCTGTTCTGGTCCTCTTCTTCTCTAATTCTTCTCATGTTTGCTTACTTCTGCAATATGTTATTGGTAGTGTTTGACATTATTATAGCAGGTAGAAGATTATACCTATCAATTGAAATGTCAATCTACCTCACAGAAGAAATATGTGCAGTTAATCCTTTACCAACCATAGAAACAAATAGAATCGACAATGATTTATGGAAGACTTGTGGATTTTGAGTCGTTGAGGAAAGACAACATGGAAATTGAACCAGAGATAATCGCAACTGGGTGGAGAAAGTTCTTTCAAGTTCAATTGAACAACATGGAAATTGAACCAGAGATAGTTGCAGCTGGGTGGAGAAAGTTCTTTCAAGTTCGATTGACATCATTATAGCAGCTGGAAGATTATTCGATACAAGAAAAACACATCACAATGCCTGGTTCATACATTTTGGGGGTTACCTTTTCTTTCCTTATGAGAAATAAAAAATTTTGTCGGTCTCTAGAAATGTATCACCTATCAATTGAAAAGTCAATTTCTATTCTGGTCCTCTTCTTCTCTAATTCTCATTATGTTTTCTTACTTCTGCAATATATAATTGGCAATATTTGACATTATTATAGCGGTTACAAGATTGTTCGATACAAAAAAAACACATCTCGATGTTGTGTGAGCACAGGAGTGTTATCAACCCATGAAATAAAATTATGTATATGTATATATAGAGAGAGATAACAAAAATCATAGTTACGTAAATATATAAATATATGTAATGAAATTTCTATCTTACAAATTAGTTCTTGAAAAGAGCCAAAGTTGGGTATATTTAAACGTAACCATAAAACCAATGCATAAATATAAGAAAATATTAAAGTGAGACGCAAGCAGAAGTTATAGAAAGATGAATATTAATCTTCTATTATGTAGCATATTATACATGTTTGTTAGGTTATTATGTACCATATTATACACATTTGTTTAGTACGTTAAGGAGCTCAAAATTTACATCTTCCTATTAATGATTATAGTATAGTGAAGTAATTGTTAAGTCAAAATGACTTTACATAAATGATTTTGATGAAGTACAAATAATAATGAAAAGTAGATGGAAACCAAAAGCAGACGAAAACGAAAAGTAGACGAAAGTTATATTCAAAAATAGACGGTGAAAAGAAGATGAAGAAAGCACACAAAAGAAAAGCAGATGGAAGAAAAGAAGACAAAGAAAAGTAGACGCAAGAAAAGCAAACGCAAGAAAAGCAGACGCAAGAAAAGCATAAGCAAGAAAAGCTGAGGGAAGAAAAGCATCGAAGAAAAGTAGACGCAAGAAAATCAGACGCAAGAAAAGCAAATGCAAGAAAACCAGACGTAAGAAAAACAGACGCAAGAAAAGCAGACAAAGAAAAGCAAACAGAAGCAAACCAAGTTAGAATCAAGAATCTGTTTAAGTTAGTTACAAAACTTAACTGAATAACCGTTTCTTGGAAAAAGAAAGAATCAAGAATCAAGAAGCAGTTGAAGACAAACACTATAAAAATAAGATGGAGTCGAAGATTGAAAAAGTAATGGAAACACAAAAGTTACATGCATTCGAGAGTGAAACATATCGAAGTCAGACATAATTTCTTGAGGGACTACGTTCAGAGAAAGGTTGTGAGTTTGCAGTTTATTGAGACAGAGTTTCAATGGGCAGACATCTTCACTAAACCACTGAGTGAAGAATGATTCAAAGAAATCAGACAGAACCTCAACATGGTGATGTTAAATAATCAACCATCTGACTTGTCACAACCAAGTTAAAAGGTCGTCAAAGTTAACGGCGTTAGTAACAGTGAGTTACAACTGGTAACTTCTCACGGAAAGAACTATTGGAGGGAAAGTCTCATAGGCTTGAGAACTTCACCTATTCTAGAACACGCCTGATAAGACCTTTCTAGTATTCTCAACTTAGAAACCCTTCAGCTCTTAACTCTCTCAAAATTTTTGAAACTGGCTTCATCTTGAGAAGAATAGATTTGTGAACTCAGTTTCTACTCATCAAAGAATCAATGGATCAAGCAATGATCTACGGAAGGTATGTGGATTTTGAATTTCGAAGGAAAGATGACATGGATATCGAACCAAAGATAGTAAAAGTAGGATGGAGGAAGTTCTTCCATGTACGAGAAATTGTATATCAAAATAAGGTGTATGATTTATGGAAGAATGTGCAGCTAGTAAACAATGTTATTGTTTCTACAGTAGATAGATTGTCTACTCTTATGATAAGGGAGATGATTGAGAAGGTGACTGAATGCCCATCTATTGGAGAGAAGCTCACAAGCAAAGCAAGATGGATGACAAAATTCAGTATAAAGGAAGAGGAAATTAGTCGACAGTTGTATGGAGAAAATGACCCAACGGAGAGGAAGACCACGAGTTTGGTGCCGAAGGCTAGGGTCTTACATGCAATCTTGTTCAATTGCCTCTTACCGAGAGCAGGTTCAAGGCATTTTGTGAAAACATTTGGACGAACAATGCTATTTTACTTGTTGAATCGCCAACCCGTAGATTTACCATTTCTGATTTTTTAGTATATGGTTAAGGCGATGAAGGATATTAACAACTACCCTTATGGAATGTTGTTAACAAGGATATTCAGGGAGTCTAGAGTCCTTCTTAACAAAGGAAACAGATTGAAGATGTTTGTCAAGAGTGTTATTAACTCAAGTACTGTAGCAAAAATGGGCTTGAAGAATCTGGACAGATTAGAAGCTGATTCTGAGATCAAGGCAAGAACTGAGGGGGAGTCGACAAAGAAGAAATCTCCTACAACAAGTTCTAAATCTCAAGTTAGTGGAAGCATGCCCATGATTGAAAAGAGGAAAAGAGATCCAGAGAATGGAGCTAGCCAGAAATTTCTGCGATAGGCGCACCTAAGGCTACAAGATTTATAGTCTCTATTTTAAATGAGGATACAGCCAAACAGGCTATGGAGATTGAGAGGAAAAGAAAATTAGAGTTTGAGAAGCAGAAATCCAAATCTTAATAGACTCCAAGATTGACTGAGGCAGTGAAGAAGACTAAGAAAGTACATCAGAACAAGAGTGTTGCTACCGCTAAGGAAGTTAGTCAGAAAAAGGCTACTCCTACTAATGTTCCACCAGTAAAATCAGCAGAAGTTAGTCAGATGAAGGCTACCCCTACTGTTGTTCAAAAGGAGAAACCAGCAGAACTTAGTCTGGTACAGACTACTCCTATGGATGTTCAACAAGAAACAGCAACAAAACTAAGTCTGGGGAAGGCTATTCCTTCTAAGGTTCAACAGCAGGAATCAACAGAACTTAGTTTGGTACAGGTTCAACAAGAGAAATAAGCGAAACTCGGTCTGGTTCAGAATAATTCCTCTTAACTTTTGCGGAAAGAAGATTTGAGAATTAGAATGATTGAAGAGGTTCAACCTGTAAAAAAGGGGATGATCGCGGCTTTGTCGATTCGATCTTACGATCGATCCTTGCAAATCGGTCAAATATAATAAATTCTAAGATTGCGGTATAGGTTGCAACCTCGAGTCGTCTCACTTAATTGGGACCAAATGAAAAAGGTCTAAGCTAGCCTAAATGTCAAAAATTGCAATTAAAGTTGATAAAATGGGGTTTGGTATTTTGATCGAAACTGATAAAAGTAATCAAAATTGGAGAAAAAGTTTAAAAGAATATTTTTGGAATTTTGGAAATTATGCAATTAACAAAAACTCAGATAGTAAGCAAATTGATAAAATCCTCTTGAAAATGGACGCAGGCTATCACGGTTCAAAAATGATTTTCAGGGATCGAATCCACTAAGTTTCTAAAGATCAACCCTAAAGGACTCTTTAGGTCCAAAGATTCAATTAATGAACTCCATCTTTTAAATCTTTGTTAAAAACCTTAGTGTGAAAATTGGACAAGTAAATGCAATAGGTCAATCGGATAAAAACACAACCATCTAAATCAAACACAACTAGGCAGATTAAGAGAGTAAATGCAATATCCGAATGACATATATGAGACTTCATATATTAAGCTCAAAAAATTCTGCAAATCACTTTGTCCAAATCGCAACATATTGTTCAGCAAATGGTTAAACTGTTAACCATGCTAATCTAGCCATACACATGCAATCTCTAACTCAGAGTTTACAAAAATACAACTAAACATCAGACACTATATGATTACTCCCCTTTGAAGCTTCCGGTGAACTCAAGCTATTGCTACATATCCAAGAGGAAATGTGACTTAGCTACGCATAGCTCTAGACTGTCCCTCGACTACTGGAGATTGAGCGGTACTCATATTAGCAGAGGATACTGACGGTGGCGATGATGATAGTGATGGTCGAAGATGATGAAGACATAAATGATGGTGGAGTAGAGTGTCGTCCCTCTGCTGCCTCCAGACGTCTCTAAGTATATGCGTATTCAAGTCTCCAAGTATCCACGTCTCTCCCCTCTTTTTCTTCAGACCTAAAAATAGCAAAGTTTATATATAATGGATGCAGGTTGGGTCAGAGAAGTGAGACAAACTTTCCATTTCAGGTCGGATATCCGCTCGTACGTCGCGGCGTGTGAATAAATATTCGCCGCGACGTGTGGAATTGTTTACTCATCGCGACATACAAATTAATGTTCGCCTCGATGTGTGGAAGTGATTTGCTCGTCGCGACGTGCGGATTAATATTCGTCGCGATGTGCGGATAGGACCTCATGACTGTTGACTTCTTGATGTGTTGACTCCTTTGCTCCTACAATGCAATAAAATAACAATTTGCAGTATCAATTTTCCTCATGAAGATTATAGAGAAATAAATAGCAGATCATGGCAATTTACTGACAAATTGCGAATTAAAAGAGCTCATTATGAGGAACCACTTTAAGCACAAAAATCATCAATTAGGAGTCAACTAATGCATAAGCAGCTACGAAAATGCAGCCAATTTATAGTGTAAACTTGGCTCAATCAGTGGCTCATAGGTCCAGGTAGTCGGGCCAAGCCTAGACCTTGAGTTATCAAAAAAAGTTATTATATGATAAAAGGATTAAATTATACAAAAAATTCATGCTTCAAAAGGTTAGTCAAAACTACTTTGACATTCCTAAATAATCGGGTGGTCATAATATATTACTAAACGACAATCTTGATCTATAGGTATAAATTATTTAACTAAAAAATTAAAGATAAATAAAAAAGTTTAATTTATCTAGTCCTAAATATAGTTTAGGGTTATAATTTGTATCCATTTCCAATATATTTGGTAACCTTTTGGGTCACACATGAAGCAGAAGTTGAAGAGACAAAAAATATCGTAATCAAGTTGGATATCATTGTAAAGTTTGAGAAAATTTATAATTAAATATAAGATATTTAATAAATAAAAATCAATATGAGATATCAAATCTTTTTAAAGATAAAATAATTCATTGATAAGCATAGAAAGGCATCAAAATATAGTTGTACAGGGATGAATTAGCAAAAGTAAGAAGTAATAAGTAATAAATAATAATACAACTTATAATCAACAAAACTGTTAGTTATGAAAATAACTAGTTTACTCCATGTTCCATCTTGTTTTGAAAGCATAGTTTAGATCTTTAATGGCTTGGTGCAACAAGATTATCTTTTATCCAACAATACTTTCTATATGCAATTGTATTCTTTTAAGGATGAGTATTATTGGAGATTCTTTGGTTTCTTTCATTCCAAATAGAATAGCAGAGTAGATCAAACAAAGGCTTAAGCATTTTTTATCTTTTCTTATTCTTTGTGTGGTGATTTCCAACCTATACTGGACAACTTTGTCAATCACATGTTGGGAAAACTAGATTCATGTTTTGCTCTATTCTAGTCCATATTGTAGCTATGAAATTGGATTTGAAGAATAAATGAGTTATAGATTCAGGCATTAAATTACGTAGGACAGATCACTTACGCCCTTAAGTATATCCTTGTTCTTCAGTCAAGGAACCTTTCCACACAATGTTGTACTATGGAATTGGAAAACTCTCTATTCTTCTAATAGGTAAAATTGTTTTGTCCTTGGTAGAGGAATCAAACAAGTAGCTTGGATATTAATTCAACAATCTATCTGCACCTCTCCTTGTATATTTCCAACAATTTTGAGCAATAACATTGAAAAATTTAGTGTGAATAAGCATTCTAGAATTGAGTATTATCATATATTCTTTCTTGATCAGTAGACTTTAAGAAGTCCAATTATAAAACCAAATACAAGTATTTTTTCTATTTCCTATCTACATTTTGATAAAAGGATATATAATTAGCCTGTATATCAGCATTTATATTAAAGGCCAGGAGTGTTCATGTTTCTCCCTTATTTGCAATAAATTAGTATCCTTCTAGTAGTATTCATTTATCCATTTATTCCAAAGTGCCTCTTTATCATAGAAAAACCTCCAAATTCTTTTGACTACTAACTTTGTTTGAATCATCTAAATTGAGACAAGGCCTAGTCCTCCCTCTTGTTTTTCCCCAATAGAGTTATTCCCAGTTGATTTGGTTCCTTTCGAATCCTCAGCTTTCCTAGAGTAAAGAAATTCCTCATACATTTTCCATCATCTTGTTGATTTTCTTAGGAAAAATAGTTAAGCACATCAATGAATATGAAGATTGTTTAGCACAAAGATGATAATCTGATCTTGTTTAAGATAAGGCTCTATTTTTTAAAGCATTAATATTTTTCTTGAATTCTCCAATAGCATCAATCAATTATGAAACTTTAACTTCTTGGAAGATATAAATACCCCCAGATACTTGAAAGGTAGATTTTGTATATTCAATCCCAAGATGTTCTTTAGGTTGTCAGAATTAGGAACATCATAATAGAAGTAGATTTTGATTTTCAATGCATTGACTCTTAATGAAAAAATCATATAAAACTTCATAAATTAAAAGTGAAATAAATTTATGATCTATAGCATAAAAAACATTAAATCATCTATAAAACTAATTTGAGTAAGTTAGAGCTCCTTGCAGTTATGATGGAAAGTGAAATCAGGATTGTAGGAAAATCCCAGTGTGAGCATCACATGCCCACGGTGCGGAAAACAAAAAAAAAATTATTCCGGGACCTTCCCAAAAGCCAGGATCCATGTGTCTATATAACAAAATCAAACCATAACGACCAAAGGAGATCGTCTCTAACGTTATCCACGCAGAGATCGGAGAACCTAACCGGGATAAACCCTTTGACCCAGGAATAGCTAGAACAAATTAAAGAGTGCTAGCTCTTACCTTTATCCTTGGAGAGCTATAGAATCAACGATGAGGGAGAAGCTTGAGAGGAGAGAAGATGGAGAGAATCGATGATGTCTTTCTCAAAGACAACTTAGGTTTTTCAAAACCTCTTCTTCTTTTTCTAAAGCCCACACACGACATCAACCTTCTATTTCTTTTGTCTTTAACATAATTAAAGACATTAAATGCTAACTTCCACGTTAGCCTTATATATATATATATATAAAGTAAAGACAAGCTTTATCCTTTCCTTCCATCTTCCACGTATAACATATATTGTATATATATATATATATATATAAATAAATAAATGCTGAAGTGGTCCAGTCATACTGGGGTCGGTCCTACCGGCCTACCGGGTTCCGGTATGGGAAAAACCCCCGAAAACTTTTTCCAGCAATATTGATGTCGCGATCTCATCGGGACATATCTCGATCTCATCAGGATCCATTTAATCCGATTGCTCTCCATATATTGGATCTCTATCCAAAACTATTTTACAAATTCTCCGAGTCACTCTTATGCGTGTGACCCAT
>JANTPM010000007.1:21451611-21466015 GCA_025434745.1 Erythroxylum divaricatum
AAGAAACTATCAAAGAAGAAGGAGGAGGAGAGAGCTACGAAGGTTGGAGAATCTTCAATTTAAAACACCAAATACCTATGAAAAGGAGAGTGTCGTGGATGCCTAACTAAAAAGGGGAAGAGTTTGAATTAAATAAAGCTAGTGGAGATAAGGCCATACTTAGCTCTTCAAATTCACTTTTCAAACCCTAAGTCCAATTTCTATACCAATCATCTCCAAATTTTCAATGGCTCAATTTAATAAATCCTAAAATCACGTATCTAATTTTCAGTGGCATTTGACAATCATTTCCAGTACCAAAAACCAATCAGTTTTCCACTTGGCAATTTTTTCGGTCCAGAATTTCTAGAAAAATTTCTAAAATTTTCCAAAAATGTAAAACACACAAAAACCCACTCCAATTCAATTTTCAAGCACTAAAATCCTATTTTTCACAAAAAATCTCATTTATAGACACATATGCCGGGAAATGTCATGAATACATGTACAGTCATGTGCATGTGCAAAAATTTCTATTCATGTATATATAGAGGCTATATTATGCATGATCATGCCGAGATAAGTTTACACACTCATAACCCATTCCAATTTACTATTTTACCCTTTTCATCGGTGATGGGATGTTACATCAAATGAGAATAAAAACCAAGTGTAAGAGTATAAAAAGATAAGAAAATATGAGTGCATCAATAAAACACTTCCAATCCATTCCCGAAAATCAATCTTTTTCCAGATTCTAACACCATTTTAATAGTCCATTGATTAAACCTACATTTTACCTTAAAGCTACTTCATTTCCTCATCAACTTCATCTCCAATTCTAACTCAAAATCATTCAATTGGCAACCTATAAATTATAGGCTTTTAAGCATAAAAAAATCAAAACAGAAACTATCATTCACTTTAACATGTATAGTCCTAGTTCTTTCCCATTTCAAAAGCACTATACTATTACCTTTCTTTAGCATAAATTCACCTTCATTATACTTTAAAACCCCAACCTAAAATTATCCCTAAAATAACCTATAATTTAGGGTTTTTATAAATCAAGAACAAAACCAATTCATCATCAGCTCTACATGCAATTCATCTCAACTCAATCACTATGAATGTTACATATATCATGACAGATCAATAAATCACTTACTTGTTCAGTTCAAAACCTCCTCAACCTTCAAGCTAGCTATCCCTCCAAATATGCAAGGACAAGGTATACTCTAAGAACAAGGTGGGAACACAAGGGTTTCAATTTCAAGGAGAAGGTTATGAAATTTTGGCAAAAATTCAAAGGTTAGGGAAATTATATGAGTGTGTCGTTGGTAATAGAAAGAAGTAGAAAACATAAGACCAAAGCATCGAAGAAGGTCGTCTTGAAAGTTTAAAAGATGTGGGTGCAAGTGTGTTGGGACCCCACCCTTACGAGTCACATGACTGACATCTTAAATGACATCTAGACATGCATCCCACAAGGGTGGTGTGCCCACACGAGTCAAATATCAAAAACGAACTCATTTCACCTATTTTCGAACAAATTTTGGGAAACCTCAAAAAGGAATTTCAATTTGGCTTCTTCAAAAAATTTGTTCCCCATTGTCTTAAGTTTCTAATGACACTAAAATCATTCAATTTGAAATAAAAATATAAAATTTATAGCCCACACACTTTAAGACTGTTATTAGACTGAAATATTTCATTATACTCAACTTCCTTCCAAAAATTTAAAGTCCTAGAGTTTGAATTAAAATTCAATCCGTTCAGAGAAGTTGTAGCTCTAATCTTTAATTTATTTAGAAATAAGAATCATCTCATTTCAAGCTCTACAGATCAAGATATCCTAAAAATACTGAAACATGTTCAGTAAAATATCCAATTCATACTCTTCCAACTAATACCCTTAATTTGATTCAATCAATCTTTTTCGTATTAATACCAAAAGCTATAAATTTTTATGGAGAGATAGAGAAATGTGTTAGGAATCTAATGCTTCAAAAATTAGATCATTTGGAGATCGGACAACAAAGCTATGATCAAAGAGTGAAGGATGTTCAAGCTTTTGAGGGGGCGGGGGAGGACCTTATGCACGATCGCGATCTGCACGTGCGGCCGTGAAATCGCGTTCGCTCCTCCTCCCATTTCTCTACTTCTTCAGACCTATTTTAGAAAAAAAAGGCATAACTTTCACTAAAAATATCTAATTAAGGTCATTCAAAGACCGTTTCGAAGAGAACTTCTAGACCTACAACTTTCATGAAGATCTCAAAAACAATGTTTGAATCTATAAGGGTCAGATTTTCAAAATAAGGTAGTTGTCGCCAAAACACATCCTATGCAACATCACAAACTTCTAATAATCATATCTCTCATCTCTAATGTCCAAAAATTTCATACTATATATCATTGGAAAGCTAGGAAGATAATCTACAACTTCCAAGAAGACAACTTCATTCAATTTAACCAAGATCAATACAGTATTTCCCTTGAAGCCAGACAAATTCTCACCCTTATGGAAAACTTGAAAATACAATGAATAAATTTGAAATATCATTGGCAAAACACAAACATAATTCATTAACATCAAAATATAAGAGTTTTTATAAAGCTTTAGTGGGCATTTTCAGCCATAATAAATCAATATCTCAAAATGTCAAAATACAAAAAGATACATGAACAATAATTTGCTCAAAATGCAACTAAAGCCTTGTAGTTACAAATCTAGCTTAAGACACAAAAAGATGCAAATTTTGGAGTGATATCTTGATTTTCATTCACTCAATATCTTGTTCATTACCTAGAGATGGGAAGGAATGAGTGGTGAGCTTAAAGCTCATGGGTAACCATTTTATAACCAGTAATAAGCAAAACCATTGAAACACTTATTTCCATTGTAACAAAAACTCACAATTGAATCACCAAACACATATTTCTCAAATTCTCAACCGAATTCTCAATAATGCATATTAGGTATGCATCAATCTTGTTAACATATCATAAGCACATAAACACATCTAAATTTTTTGGAAGGTCCAAAACAGAACGTACTACACATTTTCTATAAAGGTCCTATGTAGTCATAAACAGAATGTACTATCGCAACCCTATAAAATGGTTTTGCATAGCTATGAACTTATGGGAGTCCGTGAAGGAGTTTCATGTCAATAGTGGGTAGGCGAGAGAAGCCTTTAGTCAAAGTGCACTTGACATACTTAAGAGACAAAACCAAACACACATAATATGTATTTCATAACTTGTAAACTTATTGCCCAAAATGTGTTGGCCCTCGATTTTTTTTTTTAGTTAAGCATAATTTAGATAATTATAAGGTTTGGATAAGTGAATTTTTTGGAGTTAAATTTTTTAATGTCTATGTTAAGGGAATTTATTTCATGGGTTAGTTGAATTAAAGATGGTAAAAATTCATAAAAGGGCATTTTGGGTAGTTTACTTAAGGTTAAAAGCATTAAGGTATTAAAGGAAGGGCAAGGTGGACTTTTCTCATTCATTAAGGGTAAAATGGGAAAGGAAACATGTTGTTTTGTGCTTGAGAAGAAGAAAAACATGGAATAGGTGAAGGAAGAAGTGAAATACGAAAATCAAAATTGAGAAGAGAGGTTTCGGTGAAGTTGAGAAAAGAATAGAGTTTTGAGCTAGGTTTCATCTTTTCTTACTCTCAAAGAGAGAGTTTGAGGTTGCTCAATAAGGGAAAAGAAAGAGGAAGGGAAGAGCTTTCTTTAGAGCCAATAATCTCATAAATTGGTGAAGATTCAAGGTAAGTTTGATTTTTATACTTGGGTATATAGAAGGGGCTTTGGTTCCCAAAGTTTAGGAAATACATTGGTTTAAGCAATCTAGAGTCAATTTTAGTGAATGCGCTTTATAGGTTCTTAATTTGAATCCCTATTGAAAGGGAATTTTTTCATTGGTGAAGGAAATCAAGGAGGGGATCAAGAGAGGCAAGGGGAGCAAGAGGAAAGACATCCTTTAGCCAATTCCTAAGCAAGGATTTCAGGGTGGGTTTCATGTTTATAATTGGATAATGAGCCATTATGTTTTCTTTTTAGTCAAGAAAATAAAATGATTTTTCATTGCTGTGTAATTGTGGCATTTGTTGCTTTGGAATGATTTAAGAAATTGCAATATACTTGATATTTTAATTGGGTTGATTAATTATCGAAAGATGATGGAAGTGCATATGAAATATTTCATGTTCATGAAAGACATGTTTTGAAAATGTGCCATTTGGGCAATATGTTTACAAGTTATGAAATGCATGTTATGTAGGTTTGGTTAGGTCCCTTGTTAAGTGCGCAAAACTATTTTGTGGGATTGCAATAGTACGTTTTGTTCACGGCTACACAGGACCCTTATAGGAAATGTGTAGTACGTTCTATTTTGGACCCACCCAAACCATTCTGATGTGTTTATATGTTCATGATATGTTGAGAAGATTGATGCATACCTGATTTGTTATTGTGAATTTGGTTGAAAATTTAAGAACCATGTGTTTTATGATTCAATAAGAATTTTCTATGGCAATGAATATTTAAAATAGTTTTGCTTGTTATTCGTTATAAATTTGTTACCCACAAGCTTTAAGCTCAACTCCCATTCCTTCCCATCTCCAGGTGATGAGCAAGAGATTGAGTGAAAGAGAATCGAGGCATCACTCCAAAATTTGCATTTTTTGTGTTTTAAGTTTGATTTATAACCACAAGACTTTAGTTGCATTTTGAGCTAATTACTGTTCATGTATCTTTTTGTATTTTATCATTTTGAGATATTGATGTATTATGGCTGGAAATGCCCACTAAACCTTTGTAAAAACTCTTATATTTTGATGTTGATGAAGTATTTTGCCGATGATATGTCAAATTTGCTCATTACATTTTTCAAGTTTTCCATAAGGGTGAGAATTTGTGTTCTAGCTTCAAGGCAAATACTGTATTGATATAGGTTGAATTACATGAAGTTGTCTTCAACGATATAGAGTATGAAATTTTTGGACATTGGAGTTGAGAGACATGATTATTAGAAGTTTTTGATGTTGCATAGGATGGGCTTTCGGGATAGCTACTTTTTTTTAATTTTTGACCCTTATAAAGGCAAAAATTATGTTTAAGTTCTTCATAGAGGTTGTATATCTAGAAGTCTTCTTTAAAACATTCTTTGAATGGCCTTAATTTGATATTTTTAGTAAAAGTTATGCCCTTTTTTTCTAAAACAAGTCTGAAGAAGAAAAGTAGGAGGAGAAAGTCGCGATCGCAATGCGCGAAGTCGTGCCTGAACATCTTTCACTCTTTTGACCATAACTTTGTCGTCCGACCTCCAAATAACCTAATTTTTAAAGCATTGGATTCTTAACACATTTCTCCATCTCTATATAAAAATTTATATCTTTTGGTATTAATACGAAAAATATTGATTGAATCAAAGTAAGGGTATCAATTGGAAGAGCATAAATTGGACATTTTACTGAACATGCTCTAGTATTTTGAGGATATCTTGACCTGTAGAGCCCTAAATGAGATAATTATTATTTATAAATAAACTAGAGACTTATAGCTAAAAATCCTCCCAAGATATTGAATTTTATTTTAGACTCTATGACTTTCAATTTCTGAAAGGAAGTTCAGTATAATGAACTATTTCAATCTAATAATAGTCTGAAAGTATGTGGGCTATAACTTTTAGGTTTTTTCTCCAAATTGCATGATTTTGATGTCATTAGAAACTTAAGACAATGGGAAACAAATGTTCTAAAGAAATTAGTTTGAAATTCAGGTTTAAAGTTTTCCAAAATCTGTTCGAAAATAGGAAAAATGAGTTCGTTATTAATGTTTGACTAGTGTGGGCACGCCATCCTTATAGAATGCGCGTCCAGATGTCAAGTAAGACGTCGGGTACATGACTTGCAAGGGAGGGGTCCCAAAAAAATGGCACACTTTTGAAACTTGATTTTTTTCATGAATATGAGATATTTCGAAAACCATTTCTGAAAACATGATTTCTCAAACATAGTATCTTTTCAAAAAAAATCATTTACACAATCTTTTCATAATTCATCAACACAATACGCTCATACCAAACACATAACACATTCTTAAAGAATTCAAAGAGTCATAAAGTACGTTCTTGAAATAGTTTAACTCATTTATTTCCATCATTTAAAAGAAAACATTAATGGCCTATTACTTAATTATAAAACCATAACCTACCTTGAAATCCTTGCTTAGGAATTAGCTTAAGGATGTCTTTCCTCTTGCTCCTCTTACCTCTCTTGATCCCCTCCTTGATTTCCTTCATAAATGAAAAAATTATCATTCAATAGGAATTCAAATTAAGAACCTATAAAGCATATTCATTGAAATTAACTCTAGATTGCTTAAACCCATGTATTTCCTAAACTTCATGAACCAAAGCCACTTTCATATACCCAAGTATAAAAATTAAACTTACCTTGAATCTTCATCAATTTATGAGATTATTGGCTCTAAAGAAAGCTCTTCCCTTCCTCTTTCTTTTTCCCTTCTTGAGCAACCTCAAACTCTCTTTAAGATTAAGAAAAGATGAAACCTAGCTCAAAACTCCATTCTTTTCTCAACTTCACCAAAACCCCTCTCTCTCACCTTTTCATTTTCGTATATCCCTTCTTCTTTCACCAATTTTCTTTTTCTTCTTCTCAAGCACAAGACAACACTTTCCCTTTCCCATTTTACCTTTAATGAATAAGAAAAGTCCACCTTACCCTTCCTTTAATGCCTTAGTGTTTTTAACCTTAGGTAAACTACCCAAAATACTCCTTTATGCATTTTTACGATCTTTACTTCAACTAATCCATGAATTAAATTTCACTAACATAGAAATAAAAAAAATAACTTCCAAAAATTCACTTTTCCAAACCTTATAATTATCTAAATCATGCTTAACTAAAAAAAACATTCGGGGGCCAACATTTCTCCCCTTCTTAAAAGAATTTTGTCCTCGAAATTCTTACCTGAATCATTGAAGAGGTATGGATATTTCTCCTTCATGGCTTCCAAGGGCTCCCACATAACCTCTTCTACAAAATGGTTTCTCCACAAGACTTTTATTATTTGAACTGTCTTGTTCCTGAGGACCTTTTCTTTAGTATCCAAGATCTCCACTAAAGTCTCCTCATAAGTCAAATCATCTCTTAACTGAATCTCAGTGGTTTGAATGATGTGAGAGGGATCTGATTTATATCTCCTCAACATGGAAACATGAAAGAAATCATGAATCTATAATAATTCCGGTGGTAGTGCCAACCTATAGACTAATGGTCCAATCTTCTCAAGAATTTCATAAGGACTCACATATATTGGGCTCAACTTGCTCGTCTTGCCAAATCTCATGACTCCTTTCCAAGGAGATGTCTTAAGGAGGACTTTCTCACTGACTTTATACTCCATTTCCTTTCGGTGTGCATCAGTAGAGCTTTTCATTCTATCCTGAGCCACTTTAAGCCTTTGCTTAACTAACATGACCTCATCAACTGTCATCCAAACCAATTCTGATCGTATTAACTTCCTTTCTCCTTCTTCATCCCAGCATATAGGAGTTCTACATCTCCTCCCATATAATGCTTCATAATGAGCCATTTGAATGCTTAAATGGTGTGAATTATTATAAACAAATTCGACCAATAGCAAATGTTCAACCGAAGCTCCTTTAAAATCCATTACACATGCCTTGAACATTCCCTCAAGAGTTCGAATGGTCCTCTCAGATTGACCATCTGTCTAAGGGTGGAAAGCAGTGTTAAAACTTAACTTGGTGTCCAGAGCCTCTTATAAGCTTCCCTCTAATCTCGAAGTAAGTCGAGGATCTTTGTCAGAAACTATAGAGTCTGGAATCCCATGCAACCTCACTATCTCGTCAATATACTTCTTTGCTGGTATATTCAAAGAATCAGTCTATTTAATTGTCAAAAAATGGGCTGACTTCGTCAACTGATCCACATAACCCATATGGAATCATGCTTCCTATGAGTCTTGGGCAAATCCATTAGAAAATCCATAGTCACCTTTGTCACTTTTACTCAAGAGTGGACAACGGCCTTAACTTACCTGGAGATGCCTGGTTTTAGCCTTAACTTGTTGATAGATTGGACACTTACTTGCATATTCTGCCAAATCCCTCTTCATGCCTTTCTACCAGAAATGCTCTTTCAGATCTCTATACATCCTGGTGCTACCTGGGTGCATGCCATAAGGTGTATTGTGTTCCTCATCCAATATCTCATCCTTCACATCCTTGACATTTAGGATACAAAGCCTATTCCCTACAATCATGAGTCCATCATCCCTCACTACCACTTCAGACTTCTTTCCATTCTAAATTTCTTCTCAGAGCTTACTCAATTCCGCATCCTATGCTTTTAACTCCCTAACCTTCTCTCTGAGTATTAATCTCACTCTGAAGGTAGCAACAATACAATCAGGTTCTTCCTGCTTCAAACTTATCCTAAGCTTCTCCATCTCTTCCAATAACAGCAAATAAACTGTCTAAACATCGACTATTGATGATTTCCTACTCAAGGCATCCGCCACAATATTTTCCTTGCCTGAATGCTACTCAATCAACAAATCATAATCCTTAAGCAACTCAATCTACCTTCTCTGTCTCAAATTCAGCTCTTTTTGACTAAATAAGTACTTAAGACTTTTATGGTCAATAAAGATCCGCGTCTGAACCCTATATAGATAATGTCTCCAAATCTTCAAGGCAAAAATCACTACTGCCAATTCCAAATCATGGGTCAGATAATTTAACTTATAAGGCATTAGTTGTCGCGAAGCATATGCTATTACCTTATCTCCTTGCATCAATACATAACCCAAGCCCTTTCTTAAAGCATCATTATACACTGTATAACCCTCATCTCCCATAGGCAAAGTCAGAATTGGAGCACTTGTCAATCCGTGCTTAAGCTCCTCGAAGCTCTTCTAGCACTCATCACTCCAGATAAACTTCTGATTCTTCCTCAATAGCCTAGTTAGTGGACTAGAAATCATGGAGAATCCTTCCATAAATCTCTTATAGTAACCTGCCAGACCCAAAAAACTCCTCACTTCTGCCACTATCTTAGGTGCATGCCACTTCACCACTGCTTCAATTTTCTTTGGATCAACATATACCCTATTCTCAGAAATTACATGTCCAAGGAATACCATCTCATGGAGCCAAAATTTACATTTGTTGAATTTGGTATAAAGTTCCCTCTCGCTCAATGTCTGCAATACTATCCTGAGATATTCCTCATGTTCCCCTTCACTCTTGGAATACTCCAGAATGTCATCTATAAACACTATGACAAACTGATCCAGATACTCTTTGAAGACCATATTTATAAGATCCATGAATGCAGTTGGAGCATTGGTCAAACCAAAAGGCATAACTAGGAACTCATAATGCCCATACCATATCCTGAAGGCTATCTTATTTACGTTAGATTCTCTGATTCTAAGCTGATGATAGCTCGATCTGAGATCAATCTTGAAAAAGACCCTTGCTCCTTGCAACTAGTCAAACAGATCATCAATTCATGGCAGAGGAGACTTGTTTTTCATGTTCACGTTGTTGAGTCTCTAGTAATCAATACACATCCACCATGTTCCATCCTTCTTCTTAACAAATAGAGCAGGTGCTCCCCAAGGTGACGAATTCGGCCTTATATACCCCTTCTTTAATCGTTCCTCTAACTGTTCCTTATGCTCTTTCAATTAAGCTAGAGCCATCCTACATGGTGGTATGAAAATGGGTGCAGTTCCAGGAATCGAGTTGATGGCAAACTCGATTTCCCTCACTGATGGCAAACCAGGTAAGTCCTCTAGGAACACATCAGGCAATTTCCTTACAATCGAAAAATCCTCTAACCTCCCTTCCTCCACATCAGCATCCAGAACATACCCTAAGAAGGCTTCACACCCTTTCTTCATCATCCTGCCGGTTAGTAAAACAGAAATAATTCTTAGTGATGGTGCTTTCTTGTGCCCTTTGAAAATCACCCTCTCACTGTTGCCTAGATCAAATTCCACCTCCTTAAGGCCACAATCCAACTTTGTATGATATTTTTTCATAACATCCATTCCAAGTATAACATCTAAGCCTTTTAGGTCTAGAGTTAGTAAATCCACTACCAGTCTAGCACCATCAATGAAGAGCTCACAGCTTTTATATACTTGACTGATTACTACATTCCTCCCTAGAGGTGTACTAACAAGTAAAGGACTATTCAAAGGCAATGAATTCACACCATGCAAAATCATACTTGTAGAAACAAAAGAATGCATAGAACTAAAATCAATTAGTAAATATATTGTTAAATCAAATAACTGAGCCATATCCGTGATAACCTCTGGTGCGGTTGCTGCTTCCTTCCTTGTCATGGCAAACACTCTTGCCTGTGCCTGACCCCTTGGCCTTTTTAGAGGAATAGCCTTCTTTGTAGCTCTAGAACTTCCCACTTCAGTGACTGGTCAGATTCCCACTGTTTCAACTCTCCTTAGGGCTTGTAACCGTGACCCCTCCTGCCTTGTTACTTGGGGACAGTCTCTGATTATATGTCCCTTCTCTCTACATCGAAAGCATGCTCCCAGTAACTTGAAGCACTCTCCCCTATGCAGCTTCCCACAATGCTCACATTAGGGGTTCATGTTCCTGCTCCTCTCCACCCTGCTATTGCCTCCTACTGTTGAGGTTTGCATTGACACTACCCTTGCTTGCTTGTTCCTAGCAAAGGCATTACCTCCCGCCTCACTCTATGTGTGGGAGCTCTTCTCCTAGCAAGGGCATTACCTCCCGCCTCACTCTGTGTGCGGAAGCTCTTCACATCCCTTTTAGGTATTGGAGCACTCACCCCTTTCTTAGAAAGCTGCTCTCGATTCTTCCTTTTCCTACTCACCTCATACTTGATATTCTCAGCTTCTCAGCTTGGAGTGCGACATCTACCAACTGCTGGTAGTCACAGAAATTATGGATCATCAAGACTTTCTCCTTGATCCCTAGATGGAGACCTCCCTCAAACTTACGGTACTTGTCTTCCTCATTCACCATAATGTTGGCCGCATATCGGGAAAGCTGAGTGAATTTCAGTTCATACTCACTCACACTCACGTCCCTCTGTGTCAGATTCAGAAACTCCCTGGCCTTCTCTTATATATAAACCCTGGAAAGGTACTTATTCCTAAAAATTTTCACAAAATCTCTCCATGACAACACCGGAGGCATAACCTGACTGTGGGGCACTGATTCCCACCAATGAAGTGCGTCCCCTTGCAGCAAACTAATTGTATAATCCAGCTTCTCTTCATCGGAGCACTTCATCTGAAGTAGGACTCTCTTAGTCCTCTTCAACCAAGCTTCAGCCTCCTCTGGATTTGTAGTACCATTAAAGTCTATAGCCCCATACTTGCAAAACTTATCATACTACCCGCTCCTCTCCACTGGAGCTGAAACTGACACTAGTGACCATTGGCCCATGGCATAAGTGAAACCTTGGGCAAAGGATTGAAGGAAATGTGCATCTAGAGGGTTTATTTGAGGCATAGGAGGTGGGGGCAGTGACACTTCATGATGCACACTAGGTGCCTTCGAATCAAGAGCAGAATTTATCCCAGCATCTTACGGGACATAGGATTTATCTGTGCTCCGTTGGTGAGAGTGAGATCGAGTCATAGCTCCTTGAGCTCCCTTTCGAGATGGCATTTTCACTTTTTTAATATAAAACCATTAAAAACTTTTAGCTCATGCAAAACAATTTTCAAAGTATGTAAAACAGTTCAAATCGTATAAAACAATTTTAAATCATGTGAAACAATTCAAAACAATGCAAGTAGTTCATTTAAAACAATGCAAGTAGTTCATTTAAAACAATTCATGTACATTTCATGTCTCAACCTACCCATTTCGTGCTTAGGATACTCCTAAACTTGATTCTATACCTAGACCTCAACTTAGAGGCTTTGATACCATAAGTGTTGGGACCCTGCCCTTAAGAGTCACGCGACCGATGTCCTAAGTGACATTTAGACGTGCATCCCATAAGGGTGGTGTGCCCACACCAGTCAAACATCAAAAACAAACTCATTTCACCTATTTTCGAATAAATTTTGCGAAAAGTCAAAAAGGAATTTCAATTTGGCTTCTTTAGAAAATTTATTCCCCATTGTCTTAAGTTTCTAATGACACCAAAATCATTCAATGTGGAGCAAAAATCTAAAAGTTATAGCCCACATACTTTCAAACTATTATTAGACTGAAATAGTTCATTTCCTTCCAAAAATTGAAAGCCTTAGAGTTTGAATTAAAATTCAATCCCTTCAGAGGAGTTGTAGTTCTAAGTCTCAAGTTTTTTTAGAAACAAGAATCATCTCATTTCATGCTCTAAAGATCAAGATATCCTCAAAATACTAAAGCATGTTTAGTAAAATATTCAATTGATACTCTTCCAACTGATACCCTTACTTTGATTTAATCAATCTTTTTCGTATTAAAACCAAAAGCATTGTTAGGAATCCAATGCTTCAAAAATAAGGTCATTTGGAGGTCGAACGATAAAGTTATGATCAAAAGAGTGAAGGATGTTCAGGCTTGGGAGGGGGGAGGACCTATATGAATGATCGTGACCTGCACACGCAGGCGATCATGACTTTCGCGATCCTTCGGCAGAGTTGCGATTGCGACGCACCCCCTCCTCCCATTTCTCTACTTCTTAAGACCTGTTCTAGAGAATAGGGGCATAACTTTCACTAAAAATATCATATTAAGGTTATTCAAAGACTGTTTCGAAGAGAACTTCTAGACCTACAACTTCCATGAAGATTTTAAAAACAATTTTTGCCTCTATAAAGGTCAAATTTTCAAAATAAGGTAGTTGTCCCGAAAGCCCATCCTATGCAACATCACAAACTTCTAATAATCATATCTCTCAACTCCAATATCCAAAAATTTCATACTATATATCATTGGAAAGCTGGAAAAATAATCTACAACTTCTAAGAAGACAACTTAATCTAATTTAGCCTAGATCAATACAGTATTTCCCTCAAAGCTAGAACACAAATTCTCACCCTTATGGAAAACTTGAAAATGCAATGAATAAATTTGAAATATCATCGGTAAAACACAAACATATTTCATTAATATCAAAATATAAGAGTTTTTACAAAGATTTAATGGGCATTTCAACCACAATACATAAAAATCTCAAAATGTTAAAATACAAAAAGATACATGAACAGTAATTTGTTCAAAATGCAACTAAAGCCTTATAGCTACAAATCTAGCTTAATACACAAAAAGATGCAAATTTTAGAGTAATGTCTTCTTTCACTCGATCTCTTGCTCGTCACCTAGAGACAGAAAGGAATGAGGGGTGAGCTTAAAGCTCGTGGGTAACAATTTTATAACCAGTAACAAGCAAAACCATTGAAACACTTATTTCCATTATAACAAAAATTCACAATTGAATCACCAAACACATATTTCTTAAATTCTCAACCAAATTATCAATAATGTAAATCAGGTATACATCAATCTTGTTAACATATCATGAGCACATAAACACATATAAATGGTTTGGAAGGTCCAAAACAGAACATACTACACATTTCCCATAAGAGTCCTATGTAGCCACAAACAGAATGTACTATTGCAATCTCACAAAATGGTTTTGCGTAGCCGTGAACTTATGAGAGCAGAAGAAGGAGCTCCATGCCACTAGTAGGCAAGCGGCAGAAGCCTTTAGTCAAAGTGCACTTGACATATTTAAGGGACCAAACCAAACTCACATAACATGTATTTCATAACTTGTAAACTTGTTACCCAAAATGGCACACTTTCGAAACTTGATTTTTTTCATGAACATGAGATATTTTGAAAATCATTTCTGAAAACATGATTTCTCAAACATAGTATCCTTTTAGAAAAATCATTTGCACAATCTTTTCATAATTCATCAACACAGTATGCTCATACCAAACACATAACACATTCTCAAAGCATTCAAAGAGTCATAAAGTACGTTCATGAAATAGTTTAAATGATTTATTTCCATCATTTAAAAGAAAACAATAATGGCCTATTACTTAATTATAAAACCTTAACCTACCTTGAAATCCTTACTTAGGAATTGGCTTAAGGATGTCTTTCCTCTTGCTCCTCTTACCTCTCTTGATCCCCTCCTTGATTTCCTTCATAAATGACAAAATTCTCATTCAATAGGAATTCAAATTAAGAACCGATAAGGCACATTCACTGAAATTGACTTTAGATTCCCCCATGTATTTCCTAAACTTCATGAACCAAAGCCCCTTCCATATACCCAAGTATAAAAATCAAACTTACCTTGAATCTTCACCAATTTATGAGATTATTGGCTCTAAAG
>JANTPM010000007.1:21467940-21479201 GCA_025434745.1 Erythroxylum divaricatum
AAAACTCCTTTTAATTTATCTTTAATTCTCCAATTAAACAATTTATAATTATAGATTAAGATTAGCGTCTAGCAATGTATCATGATCACTCAAATATTTAGGAACGTCAAAGTAGTTTTGACTAATCTTTTTGCGCATATTTTTTCTATATAATTCAATCATTTTATCATACAATGCTCCGATTAAATATAGAGGATAAAATTAATGTCTACTATATTTTAAGCTCAATCATATTAGTTCTCTGTCATTAGCTATTGATTCAATTAGGGACGTATGTATACTATTTACAAGGCATCATTCCACTTTGGCCAAAGATTTCTCGAATCAATACTAATCGAAACAACATAAAATTTTCCCTAATTACTTTAGGGTAATGAATTCTATCTTGATCATTCAACTATCACTATATATTTCATGCTATGTCCAACGACTACCAGATAAATGACCCATGATTAGAATAAGTAATATCAAAATATAGCAATCTCTATACAAGATAATTTTAAAAATCTCATGTCAAAGGATCACTTATACAATCATTACAATGAGAATTTTCATAGACATACAAGTAATGTTTCAAATGAATTTCTCATATTGGGTTATTCATTGAACTTATTCTCTAATAAGCATTCATACATTTGTTTAAGTATCTACATACTTTAGTCTATAAAATCAACTACTTTCTTTATAAGAAAAAGCAAAATGTGTACTAGTCTTTTACATTCTATTAATATCCAGTCTTAATATAATAATGACTAGGTAGGGATAATATATAAATGAAATATGAATCTTATAATTATAATCTCATCATAATTTTATTTCCGATATATAATTATCTGATAGATTTTATCATATATATCTAAATATATGCAAGATAAATAATGTCTTTAAATTATTTTGTCACTAAACTACAACTAATTAAGTGGTTGTAGGGCATAAACTATCACATTGTTGCCTGCACCACTTGTTATGCTAACTATAACTTATGCAATCCAAGTAAATGAAGATCATATATTTAATTATTTTATTGCTAATGCTACAACCTATTTGAATGAAACAATGGGAATAACTTGTAAAACTCCTATGGTTTACAATACAATAAATCTAATGTATGCTCTCCCACAAGTTTATAGTAATTTATGTATCTTATACAAGTTGCTAAAAATTTTATACTCATACTTAAAGATTTATAAATCCGACGCCTTTTAGAATTAATTACAATAAATTTCTATGTTATATAGTTTTTTTTAAGAGAAAAAATTATAGTTTGAATTTTAATAGAAAGTTTACATTATTTATAATATCAAAAAATAATTTATAAAAATTTATAAAAATAAATACTTTGCATTGAATTGTGATGTCGTTTTTTATAATTTTATCAAGTAATATAATATATTAGAAATATCATAATATAATATAAGTTGAAAATAACAATACTAGGTGATGTTTTATTCGTCTAACTCTCATATTTCAGAATAGAATCTTGCGACCACTCTTTAACAATGTGGTAAATAGATACACTATTGCGTGGAATTTCTCCGAATCTTAGCTGCGAATCGAAAATGTGACAGAACACAGAACAGATTTTAAATCTGAACCGGAAAGAAAAATAAAATATTTTATTAATAAAAGATCAGATAATTTAATTATTTGCATTGGGCGCATTTTAGCAGAAACTAGCAATGGAAAATGAGCCACGTATACCTGATGCAGAAATCTATGGACCCAATCCGTGTGCATATGCAGCCAAATTCCATACATTCCAAGAACGCGCGTAAGGATCACGTACATGGTTCATACATTTGAATTGAAGCCTATATGTAGGGACCAATGAATCTAAATTGAGGTATTTTTAATTAGTTAATTTATAAGCTAAATCTAGCTTACAATAATTCGATTCTCAAGTTTCATTTTGTTAAAAAAAAATAGGCTTTAAGCAGGCCTAGATGTAAATTTAATTTTTAAAAATTATTATTATATATTTTTAATACTAAAAAAATTAGCAATGCAATCCTATTGGTTAAGGGACAAAGTAATGATCTTTTGATTTGTAATGTATCTTTAAAACTACTCTCGTTATTACTATCATTAATTCTTATATTTTCTAATTTATAATAAAGAGAAAATGATTAATTATTGGTTTGTATAGATAGAACAGGAAGTAAAAAAAAACACAAGCATGAGTTATACACCATTACTAAAAGATGTGCTAATGAAAGTAAATAAAATGAAAACTAGTTCATTATTTTAATTATTAAGATAATCATATCACATCATACATTTATTCTAATTATTAAGATAATCATATCACAACAAACATTTTCATAAAATGTGCTAAGAGTTACTAATTTTATATTAAAATTCGATTATTAAGCATATCCCTAATCTTAAAAATTATGTTATTGTGTATCTATTAAAATGAGAATAATTGTAATTTAATTAGGTCTTTAGCATGTAGAATGAGACTGACTCTTTGGATTAATCTAAGATTTGAAGATCAAATTTCTTATATACCCATTTACTTCTAACTTAAATTTTGGTCCTATTGTAAATTAGTTGATACTTTTATTTAAAATTTATCAAATCCTAAATATTTATTAAGGTTAAGTTTAATTCATGGGTACAACCTAGCTCAAAACTTTATGATTAAGTTTCAATATTAACATCATAAATTCAAGCAAATTGAATTTGAAATGATTTAATTCGAACAACTTTTACATATTTCACCTAATCACAAAGGATTAAACTGTAATTTTTGACCTAACATACAAGTTTGGTTGTACCAAAGTCCAGCGATTATTGCAATGTTTTTTCTAAATAATTTGATTTTTTCAAAAGATAAATTATATTTTAATTTTACATAATTTTATAATATTAAATAAAATCATCAAAAAGACCAACAAATACACCAAATTTCAAATTATTACTCAAAGCGTTTGGATAAAGATTATTTTTGATATAATTATTTGTTTGTCATTAGCTTTAATAATTGGTGGACTTAGATCGAATCAAGTCAAAGAGGTGCAATTTGAACTTGGGCCGACGCTTCGTTGCATTTGAGTTGGGTAACGCTTACATGGATTCGAGTCTGCTTAAGTCATCTAAAATAATATTTTTTTAGTTGCTCGAATCATCCAAAAATACCATCATCTTGATCATTCAAATAATTTTAAAACATGCCATTTTATTTTCTTTTCTTAAAATAAGGATGTCTTAAATTTAAAGAACAAAAATAATATTATTTTTAAAATAAAACTAAAATAATGTCAATTTTAAAAAAAAAGTTTGAACCATTCAAAATGAAATTTGAACCAACTCTCATATATAATACGTAACGGTACCATAGTTGTGTATTATGGATCAAACGTGAAAGGGCAAGAAACGAATAAATACAGAAATACCTGATTTTGTTCTCCATAACTTTAAACAAACTTTTTGAAACTAAAACGAGCACGAATCTACCACCGTCTTCACAAGAATTGTTCTCCGAGATGCGGGTAAGATGTTTCTATAGTTTTCTCAAAATTTAAGCATTCTTAAAGGGTTAGAGAATTCTTATGCTTACGATTGATATGAGCAACTACAGGAGACCTTAACCTTTATATATATAGCATCCATATCGAGCTTCCCCATCACAAGATCGATATGGGTCAGGCCCACACTGATTGGGATCCATTTTTCATACGGACTTCGACCTATTGATTTAGATAATTTATTGGGCTACTTTATTATCTTTACTTGGATCAAATTATGTAACTTAACCAAAAAGTTATTGAAAAATAAAAAATTACAATTAATAGTTATCCAACTTTATAAGAAAGGACAAAATTGTCCAACATTCTCATCCTTGGGCAAGCATTAATTGTAGTTTTGACCCAAATTTAAAAACAATTTAAAACTCGGTTAAGCCACGCTACTGAATTAGTCAACTAGGTTGTTTAAAAATAAGCATTTAATTCAAAGATAATAAATGTCTATTATTCCATCTTGCAAGGCTTTCGATACTGAAAAGTACCAAATGCATATGTCATGTGTGACACAAATCCGATATAATCACGTAATGGAAAAATGGAATGTGACAAACTAGGATAATACCTTTACGATCTACATTATATCATCTTTATTTGTAGGTCTCGATTTCTCCAACTTTATGCTAAACTTCATGAGAGAAATCATGTTTTCTCTCACCTAATGCTAAACGGCATTAGAGAAAACTTGTTTCCTCTTACCAAATGTTAAATTGCATTAAAGAAGATCTTTATGTTCTCTAACTAAATGCTAAACTATATTAGGAAACCTTTATGGGATTAAAAACTTATACCCCCTATGTCTTGTCAAACTTTATGGATATCTGTATAAAACTGTATGCGTCGAAATGAAAGAAGCTTAAGGTCAATCTGTATATATACCTAATGATCTTTAAACACTTAAGATTGACCCAAATCTTAAACTGTTATATGTATTATGGCAATATACAATAAAACATACTACTGAAGATAAACGATGGCCATCTTTATAGATGAACCATCATATTATCATAATATATCAAAATATATAAATGTACATGGAGAAAACATAACAATCCATTAACAAACAATGTCTGAGTACTTTAAAACACCTATACTCTATACTTGTGTCACAAACACAAGTGGGCGAAGTCCTTTGGTTAAAGGATTAACTAACATTTCCTCAATCATTAAATACTCCAAATCTTAATGTCATCTTTTTCATATGAACACCTTTATGGCAAAATAATTAACCTTTAAATGCTAATACCATATGATATTCGTTGTTATTAAACAACATAGCAAGAAGATTATCACAGTAAAACCGAATGAGTCTAGTCACTGAATCAACCACAGACAACTTAGAAATCAAGTTTATAAGTGAAACCATCTATGAGGCAACCCCATAGCATGCAATCTGCATGCATAATCAAGGAAGTCGCCCGTGTCCACTTTACACTCTTCCTCGACATTGTACCATCTGTAAACTTAAAACTGTAATTATAAGCGGACTTTTGATCATCCAGACACATAGTGAAATCAGAGTCTGTATGCTCTATAAGGTTTAAATCATCGACTTTCCTATATGTCAATGTATAATCATTGGTACACTTTAGGTATCTCAACACTTGCTTAATTACATTTCAATGATCCACACCTGGGTTAGCCAGATATTAACATTGCAGTCTAACATTTCAATGGTCCACACTTGCAATGTCCCGCCTAATATATACTCAAGCATATATTAGGCTAGATCGTACAAGTATACAGAACATTCCTTATAGCCTCTCTCATTACTTTATTCTTTGGATACTAAGCCAAAGATTATCTCTCACTATGAGAGATAGGTGTTACGTCAGGTTTACAGTTAACCATATTAAACCTTTATAATACATACTCAATGTATGCTCTCTATGAAAGGCTTAATAAGTGTTGAGATCTGTCCTAGTGAATCTGAATACTTAGGACAAAAGATGCTTCACCAAAGTCCTTTTTGTCAAAATGTTTGGCCAAAAATTGTTTAACCTTATACAACATGGACAAGACATTTGATTGTGAGTAATAAATTCTTCACATGCAGTAATAAGAAGATAACTTTGCTCCTCATAACCTTATAGTAAAAGCATCTTTAACTTTGTTTTCCATGAAGTCGAAAGAGGTCACAACCTCATAAAATGTAAGGTATCATTTTCGAGAGGTTTGATTTAAGCCATATCTTTATTGGCGTAACGCGCTAATTATGTCAGTTCCATTTGAATCCTAAATCCTTTAGGTTGTACCATATAGACCACTTCATAAAGGTCTTTGTTCAGGAAAGCAGTTTTGACAGTCATCTAATGTAACTTTATATCATCATGAGCTACAATTACCTTAATCACCCAAAATGTATCTTACGAGGATACGAGAGAAAAAGTAACATAAAATCAACCTCCTTGAGTGAATAGGTAACATAAAGTCAACCTTTCTCCCTGAGTGAACTATTAGGTAACTAAGCGAGCCCATAAACTGCTAAACTCTATCCTGAAATCCTTTATGTCCAAAACTTCATTTACAACTAACGAGTTTACAGTTCTACTACAAATCAACTAGCTCTCGGACCTTACTATGCTCCATGGCTTGCATCTTATTAGTCATTACATCCCACTACAGATCTACATTGGGTCCAGAAATAGTTTCTATAAAAGTAACTGCATTCAAAACATTTCTAATATCATAGTCCTGTTCAACTAATAGACCATGAAATTAGATAGGATAGCAGGTCATCTCATTCTAGTGGGTTTACATAGCTGCAATAGATCTTGTACCCCTAGTAACCACTGTGTGAATAGGTATGGATTCGTGTTCCTATACAGGCACGATATAGAGACCTAGATCCATCGAATCTAACTATATGAGTAATGGATACATAATAACTGTATTATCCGCCCTGTTATCATCGGAAGGGTCAACGAGCTCACTATCATCATAGACATCATATTTCAAAAACTTAGCTGTTTGTGATTCTACTATTTCGATCCCTCCTTCTCTATAGTAAAAGCTATAGGTTTAAAGTGATCGAGATATCTTATAAAATAACAATGAACTTAACGAGCATGTAATTTTTTTATAAGGATTATACTATCTTAGTAGGGCAGCCTCATACATTAATGTGTGCAAAGCTGGGTCTCCACACTCTTAGATAATAAGGTAGAATAGCCATAATAGCCATATTATGTATCAACCTTTTCAAGTCCTTTAAGGTTCGATTATATCTTTCGATAACACACCATTTTACTCAGAACTACCCGGCATGGTGAATTAAAGCACTATTCTAACTAATTCCATATATTTGGAAAATGAACCTTTTCGAGTTCTAAAACACCATGTTTGCCATGATATTCTCCTCCACGGTCAAATCTGACTATCTTGATGTATTTTTTCAATTGGTTCTTAACCTACAGTTTTTAAGTAAGAACACATAACTGTAATGGGAATAATCATCAACAAATGTCATAATCATTTACAATTGCACAATAAAACTATATAGGGTCTACCGATATCTTTATGTATTAGACTCAACAAATTAAAAGCATGAGTTGACCTCAATATCATTATTAGTCAACTTACCCTTGTAACAGTCAGCACATGTTCCCAGATTATCATAATCTAGAATTGAGAAATGCTTTCCTTGATTAATCTCTTAATCTTAGCTCTAGAAATGTGTCTTAAACTTTTATGCCACACTATGTATGACTTCTCATTTATCAGGACTCTTCATTTCGTAACTTGTTTGGCAAGATACGAAGAAGTATATATCTAATTTGGGGTAAGACACATTCTATACAAACCATATGATAAGAAAGTTGTACTATTATGTTTTACATTAAACAACAATTATACAATAAAAGCATTAAATACAAAACATTAACCTTCTTTGTCCAAAATTGGTCACACGATCACATACAAAATGTGTCGTGTAAAACTCATATAAACCTTACTACAAGATTCAGTATATACATTCCATATAGATATTATTTCTACTTCTTCATTGCTATGAACCATCGATTCCTCTTTTTTGTATTTGGCTTTATCCTGGATATGAACTACTGCATCATGAAAGTATTGTGATAAGATGTTCCACTATATAGCCACCAAATATATATGCAACTATCGCAAATTAGATTCATAAATTAATAAGCCAAGAAGTTACCTGATGGTCTCAGTCTTTCCTTCTAGGCCTTACACTGTAGTTTCTTTATGCCATACGAACCTTTACCAGCATTGTATTGACCAGCATTAGCATGTGGAGAAGATTTAGTCTTTCTATCTTTGATCTTAGTAGACTTCATCTTTGCCTTCTCTTTAGCTGCTTTAAGGGCTGTAGGAGTAGCAAACTTGAGTTTCTCCTCCTCAGCAACGCAATGGACAATCAAAGCATTAAAGTCACATTCTCATCTAACGAGTACTATGTCATCACTAGATTACTAAACTCTGGAGGGAGTGTATTCAGATTCTAGTGAACGATGAAGACAACAGGAAGAGGAATATTTAGCATCTTCAGTCTATTATAAAGATGGATCATTTTTTATATATACTCCATTACTCCCCCTTCTCTTGTATATCTCATCGAAAATAATTCTTTCATCAAGACACTTTTCTTAACATTAGGTGAGATTGTGTACCTGTGGGAGACGTTATCAAAGACCTCCTTCACTATGTCTATGTTTGGAAGTCCACTAAGCAGATGGTTAGGAATGAATTTCTTAATGGTCTTAAGACTTAATTTGTTAGACCGATCTCAGGCTTCATAGGTCGCTTTATAAGCTACTCGTCCTTATGGCCACTAAATAGATGGCCTATCCGTCCTTATGGCCATATCAACCTTAGCTATCTCCATAGCGTCCAATACATCATCTGTCCACTTCTTCGTATTGAAACCGATCAGGATTTCAATGGTGACACTGATTTTATTGATCAAAAAGTTGACTGTAAAATGATAATATTTAAATCAACACAAATGTAGGATAACAATGATACTCAAAGCCATTAAATAGTATTTTTACTGAAAATACCAACACAGATATTATGAAAGACGTGTGGACTGAGTACATAATATATGTAACTAGATCTCCATATAAAAGCGATCAGAGTACAAACCATCAACTCTCATGGCACTACCCTGTGGGCGAATAGATCATTCAAGCAATGACTTTCCTCTATTCAATGCCTTTATGCACATCTCAAAATCTCATGTAAGACCAATACCTGTGGGCAAAATAACCAAATATGAGACCAGAGACATCCCCTAATGTGTAAACAAAACAATTCATCATACTAACTAGAAAGGCCACTGTGGTGACTATATCTTTATCAACACTCAAAACGTCTAAAAACATAAGGAATACATCTTTATGTCATTCTCACATTCTTTATAAGTATATGATATGTGACAATGTAACATCAATAAATGTAAAAATTTGAATACACAATTTTATTGTCACACACTCGTGCTGAAGATATTCTCTGAAAATTTTATTTGAGATTTTTGTAAAGGAAAAAATCTCAGTAGAGTGACTATCGTGCATCACCGGATACTAAACCGATCACTGAGACACGAGAACCTCATGTATCTCACTTATGGTAAGTTCGTTACACAAAAATTCACTCAAAAATGACTTCAAAATATCTTAATTCCTTTTTTAGTAATTATCATGTGATCCCGAACACTGAATATGATATTGGAGACACAAAAACTTGAAGTATCTCCTCATGTGATGTCCGAAGCATCAAAATTTACTTGAAATCAAATTTAAAATGCCTTAATTCCTTTTATGGAGTTAAAATTTAATTTATTCCTAATGTAATAAATCCAAAAAATAGAAAATTTTACTTTATGAATTTTTCGGATCCGAAAACTAACCCAAAACACCCTAGAACACTCTTACAGGAAATCTAAAATTTTTATGTGTTTTTTTTAAAACACTGTAGCAAATTCCATATGGTTGATGTTAGCCACGCTTTTTGAGCACGCACTCACGTTAGATGTGCGAAGGACGCATCTAGCACCTGTCACGCATGCACAACGACCCACAAATGCCCCCGTTGACACTGGCGCATGCGTCACAGGTCCAGTCAGTATTGTGCGACTGACATAAGTGCTCAACGTGTTGCGCATAAAAGGAGATTTCTAGCGAGTTTTAGGTCAGTTTTTCTAGTTCCTGGGCTTGTTTTCACCCCATTTCTCAAGGGTAAACTTACGTATACTACTTTTATGCAATAAAAAGCAAGAAAAAGAATCTAGAAACAGAAGTTAAATCTCTGAAAATCTTATGGAAAGAAAACTGAAAAATCTTTACTTTTAACTGCCCGATCATGTCACTGCTTTGATACCACATATAATACGTAACAGTACCTTAATTATGTATCTCGAATCAAATGTAAAAGGACAAGAAATGAAGAAATGTGAAAATACTTGATTTCAGTCTCCGTAACTTCAAACAAGTTTTTCGAAGTCGAAATGAGTGCGAATCTATCGCCGCTTTAACGAAAATTGCTCTCCGAGACTCCGATAAGATCTTTCTACAATTTTCTCAAAACGTAAACTCTCTTAACGGGTTAGAGAATCTTTATACTTACGATTGATATAAGCAACTACAGAAGATCTTAACATTTATATATATAGCATTCATATCAGGCTTCTCTATCACAAGATCGATATAGGTCTAGTCCACACACTGATTGAGATTCATTTTTTACACGGACTTTGACCCATTGATTTAGATAATTTATTGAGTCACTTTATTATCTTTATTTGGATCAAATTACGATAAGTTATTGAAAAACTGAAAAATACAATTAATAACTATCCAATTTTATGAAAAAAGACAAAATTGTCCAACATCCTAATCTCGTACCTTCAGTGAAGTTGAACGCATAATTCAATGCACCATGTCCCATGTTTGTTTCTCTCAATATAAAAATAATAGTTCATTTCAAAGATAACTAGAATTTTTGAAATCTTCGATTTTTAAAAATTGTGGCCGAGTATGACTGTAAGAATAGGGCGCAAAAGAAAGAATTGCAAGGAGATTAAAAGAAAGACTTGTGTTAGCATGAAAATATTTTTTAAGGCTACAATAAAAAATATTTTCAAGTATGAGAACGTCAATTAATATTTTAATCCTTACAAATTCTAAATTCCTGTGATACTCCGAACCAAAACCACAATATACACAAGATATATATTAAACAATCTGTAAGTTAAAAACCACAGTTTTAAGAGCTTGAGAGTTACAAGTTAGTGGACACCATCTTCGGTTTCTTGAAAAAGGAAAAATTGTGATGTCAGTATCCTGGATTTTATATAGAGGCTTCCTGTCTCTTTCAGCTAGTCTCTTTTAACTAGTGTTGACATTAAACTGGAAGTTTTATTTATTACTGATTTGATCGATTCGACCGATTTAACTACTAGATCGATATCATAATTATATAATAATTATATTTAATTATATATAATATTAATAATATTACAAAATACAAAAAATACTAAATAATATAAAAATGTTAAAAAAATAAAAAATAAAAAATTTATCAAACCTGTGATAGGATCGATCGAACCGGACCGATTCGACCTATTAATTGATCGATTTTAACTGATTCTCACTGATTCAATTAAGAACCGTTTTTTATGTATGAACAGGATCGAATAATCGATCAGTTATTGGACTGACCGATTTGGTCCGATTTTTATAAGAGTGCTCTCAACTTTTGGAGCATCAA
>JANTPM010000007.1:21490223-21502655 GCA_025434745.1 Erythroxylum divaricatum
ATTGGAAAATTGGCTTACCGATTGAAGTTGCCTCCTGGAGCATCGATTCATCCGGTGTTCCACGTGTCCAAGCTCAAGAAATTTGTTGGCATCCCCTACCCAACCATTGATTTTCCTCCAAGCTTGCCTGAGCTTCCTTGGACTCCAAAGTGCATACTTGGGACCTATAACCCTTCACCTACATCAGTGTAGCTTGGACTGGCGTGTGCGGAACTGTCGCTTGCGCAATAGAGACACAAGATGCTGCTGGCATATCTGAATGCTTATGCATTTGTTTATAACTCCAGCACCATCGAAAGAGATGGGAGTAATGATGTTCACAATTGTAGTGGCGGTTGTGACTCTGATGAGAATAAGAAGTTGAGCTTTTAAAAAAGCATTAAGATTGTCACAGATGAGGCTGCAAATTGAGCACGTTACGATTTATTTATTTATTTTGAACGTTTTGCAAACACTACGGATTCAAAATGTTAAGGTTTAACTCAGATTTCAGTGTAAACAGTGGGGACTAAATTGCTCTTTTGGTCTTGAGTATAATATGCAAGAATAAGGCAAAATTGACTGAACACAGCCGCAGGTATTAGTCCTTGTTTTCTGTAACAAACTCGAACGAGTAGAATACCAAAAATACACCCACGGCTGGCTAAACTTGTGCAGCAGCCTCATTCAGATTCTGTGGACTTTGAGGATTCACAATTTAAACAAAAGCTGCTCTTTCATGAAACGAAAAGAAGGTACAGACAGCAAAACAAAAACTTCTGTTCCACAATCTACGATTAAGACAACAATATCACTAAGGTAGCAGTCAGGTAAAAACAACCTACACTTGAGCCTACTTGCATGTTACCTAGACAATAATTAGGGATAAAGAGCAGAAGTAAATTTAAGAACCTCTTCTCACTTATGTGTTTATTTGCTTGACAACCTTTTCGATCTTACATGAATGTGCCCGCTGAGAAGGTGATATAATAACTGCTTTCTTCCCCATTTCCACCATCTAGGCAAATCAGCTCGACGTCTCTTCTTAACTGGTTTCTCTGCAAATACAGGCCAACAATTAGTTTCATATCTGAGCATAATCTTGACTGCAATTCAGTTTCATTTACTAGTCCAAATTAGTAATCTAATTTTGAATACCAACTGCAAATGAAAAGAAAATTCATTGAAGGAGAAAAGCCCCTTACTTTTATTTTCAAAACACTGAATTTCCCATTGTGACTGCAATTTTTCAAAGCTAGATCCGAGAGAAGGCCAGAAGTTCATCTGAATTTTCAGGACCTCCATAACAGTTTGTATGCCCGCCTTGGTGGGTACAATGTTGTCCAGTTTAGATCCAAGACTTTCACCCAGTAAAGCCTTTATATATGAAGCCAGGCAGGAGGAGATTTAAGAATGCAAAAAAGAATTTTGTTGACAGCAAATTGCACGAAAAACAAAATTAATTTTTTTTTAACAAAATTAAAAATAAAAACAGATTTTTCATTGCATAATTCGTGTTTTTTACAGAATAAGACCCACATGTGTGGAAGTACTCGTATGTAAAGTTTTTACGTTTCAGGATTCACCTTGATTACAGCAGTTGCGGAAGAGGAAATTGAACGTAGATTGTAGCTACAGGAAGAAAAATAAATCTCACTTGGTTATTCAGCCCCTTGTGAAAGATGATAATGATAATAAAACTATTCAGCAATAATAAAACTAAAACTATTCAATGATAATAAAACTCTATTAATTAAAACATTGTGCACACCCGCCCTCAAGAATCACAAGCAGCTTTCCACCAAAGAGGGTACACAACATATCTGTCATCCGAGCATAGCCAAGAGGAGTTACCTGTAACAACAGCATCGCAGAGATGTCAACCCTTAACAACAAACTATCACAAATGCATGTTCACATCAAGAGGTATATCAAAATATATAAAGAACAGAAGGTAAGGAAACTCATTGTTTGATGCAACTTCCAAAAAGATTGTGTTCTTCATACATCACTTAAATTCATCTTACAACTATGCAAAATGCAACCTTAAAATAACCCAAAAGGAAAACAGCATGAGATGCTCACATCACAGCATCCCAAAGGATCACCACGTGCGGCATCAAATCCTGCTGATATGATGGTGAAATCAGGAGCAAACTCAGCAGCTGCAAAATGTGATCTAAGCATTGGCATGTAATTCAACTATAAAAGAAAAATCCTTTAACAAACAAAAAGTAGCAGAAATAAAGGAATCCAGGTGAACTGCTAACCCACAGCAGAAACACAAATGTGGTGGAGAATAACAAAGCTGAATACACCAAGAAAATTTTGACAACACTTCAAACATTAGCATCAAGTTCAATTAGATGCTAAAACAGTATAAATACCTTACAAGTAGAGAAAATCTTGTATGCTTAATCAAACCTAGTGAACCCAGGCCAATATTTGCACCTCATTCAGTATACTTAGCTCTATACCTGAATGACTCCCCAACATTATGCATACTGCTAATTCTCGGTACTTGTACGTTTTGACTTATCAGATGGGAATATGATATATCTAGTGTACTGATTGTAATTGCTAGAGTCTTTTAAGAGTTCGAACATTAGTGAGAGAGAAAAAGTGAGGAACAAACCTCAGCATTCATCTTTAGGTTCTTACTTCATGAACTTGGTTAGAAATGATATATTTGAATTCACATGATAAGATACATTTTCCAGCAATTTCTTCTTTAACTATGATTACAAATATTAAAGCAATATTACTGTAAGATAGTAGACTCATCATTAAATTAGTCTCATCAGTATGAAATTGGAAATATGACATATTAACTTCACCAAAATGACATAGACGTTAAAATGGAAGTAGATGCATGAAAAAAAGAAGTTTTATCAACCTATAGGTAGCACAACATGCTGAAAAGCAAAAATATAGTCATCATCACCAACTCCCCCACGACTCCATGGAATATTCACACAATATCCTTCAGCACCATGAGTACCAACCTGAAAAAAGGATAATAAATATAAAATACATTCCAAGATCCATCTGAAAAGCGTAGTAGTTCTTCATGTATATGAAGGCACAAAATTCAAAATGTAAAAAGCTTGAAAAAGATGTAAATCAACGTTGATATAAAAAATATAGCAAGTCAAGCACCTCAACAGCGGCCCCAGTGCCAGGATAGAACCTCCCACCCTCGTGTCTATGCAAGGATACATACAAAACCTATGGGCAGATACAGGACAAACCAATAAATATTTACACTGAACAGATAATTGGTGACAATTGCACCAATTAAACAACTAAGCTAAATGCAATAAAAGAGGGAAGAGGAGAGCCCATTGCAAACTTCTGATAGTTAAAACTTCAGCTCACGTTCTTTCAACAATTTCATCAATGATTTATCACTGAAGAAATCATTTGAGGTAACTTCTGCAAGGCTAGTCATTCCAAATTTTCAAAAAATTCTACAAGTTGTAAGGTAACGTATCCAGTATCATACAACCTCCTAAATAAGTGCTTCACTGACAATCAGTAGATTTCAGAAGATAAAAATGTGGGGGTAATTTATCTTTCTTAAGCTCACCGATTTGTTTTGCTCAAAAATTTCTTGTGTTCCGTTTCCATGATGAACATCCTACAACAATGAATGCCAGAAACAATGAGAAACACCAGCGAACAAGGCATGGAAATGATTGGGGAAGCAATTGCAGGGAAATTGGCAAGGACATTACCCAATCGACTATCAACACCTTCTTGGCACCAGCAACCTGAGCAGCTACTGCAGCAATTGCAGCATTGTTGTGTAGGCAGAACCCCATGGCCTGCCGCACACCAGCATGATGACCAGGAGGCCGGACCTGATTCAGAAATTGAAAACACATGAAGACCCCATATAGTGATTCATTATATTTTGTCCAGAATCTTCAAATATATGATGATGAATACCAGAGCAAAACCATTTTTTGCACGTCCAGAATAAATTGCTGAAGCAAGATCAGCACATAAACCTGCTGCAAGTCGAGCAGCACGTGCTGAATGTTCATTGGCATATGTGTCAGGAGTGAAATAACTGCAAATAGCAAATCATACAAAAATGGGATCAACCTTAACATTATCTCATGCCGATGACCAGTAGAAAAAGTTATCAGCTCATCTTCAACCATTATATAGTTGTCTCCATGTCTATTTGTTAGATGCCAAATGTGGAACAAAAGTTCGTATTCCTTTTCAGAACAAACAAAGGGGTCTAAGCGAGAATGGGGAGAAGAGGTGGGGGTTCTTTGAACATAAAAAAGATAATCCTGGACCTAAATAAGCATCCATTGAAGTATTGGGTCTATGCACAGGATGATATCTCTAAACCCATAAACATGAAATAATCGAAAGAATAGTTTTCACCAAAAGCTAAAATTTAGAAGTAAAACACTTGAAGTTGTATCTTGACTCCTTCAATCAGAAATTTCTTTATGACACATATGGTAGACCCGAGAAGCTGAAAATAGTGAAGATTCCAAGAGATGTATAAGTAGAAGCTAATTTTTGTGGCTAAACAAAAAATTCCCTTAGCAACCTCTTCAACATGATTTCTACTATTATACCAATTTTCACTGTGCTTGCAGTTGAGGATGTAACTGACAAAGAGGATAGCTTGGTTAGTCATTAATACAGATGTAACAATGAATGACAAGTTAAGGACTCTAGTGAGCAATGCTTGAGACAGTAGAACCTAATTTAATGAAACCAATGAACAATAGACCAACAAAGCAACTATGCTTAGATAAAGAAGCCTAGCGAATACTATGATTGTTCCTTTGTATAGACATGAATACACCCTTTAAGTCCTTTTTAATATTTAGATTAAATGACCCATATAAACCCAGCAAGCTTTTGAAAAGAAATCTTGTAAAAACCTTGGTTTGCAGGCTTGGATAAAACAAGTACTTTTGGTTTGCATATTAACAGGATTGTATGAGTTCAACTCCAAGATCAACATAAAGCTTAACTTAGTCCAAGTTGAATCCAAAGCATAATCTATATCTCACTTCCATGAGCAGTTTTAAAGTCATTTGCATTTGATCAAGTGTTTGAAGCACTAACAGCATCTCTTCTATCTTTACACCCATGCACATTAAATAAGATGTAAGATATAAGTATACCGAAAAAAAAAGCATACAGAAAAATGTCTACACATACGCAAAGGAACATACAAGTTGACAAAAGCAAGAATGCATACACACTTAAAAATGGAAATATCTTTGCGTACCTAGAATAAATATGGCTTGTAAGATCTACTGCTTGAATATGCTCCAATGAATGCACCTTAAATTTGAAAGGAAAAACCACCAAGGACATCAACAAATGCTTTAAAAGATGACTAATAACAATAAAAGAAAAGGACAAATTAGTGAGTTAAGCCCCAAAGTAATTTTGTTGTAGCACCACCATACATGAAATGCTTTATCAAAAAGTATCCATGAAAAGTAGATTGATGAAGCTTCAGGAATTGTGGAAGTAGAATTCAACCTAATTATTTCCGATATACTAATAAAAAAAATCATCTTAATCAGACTGATAAAACATTGCAAAAGCAAATATCAAAAGAAGAATTTCCTCCTTGTCTTTACACAAACTCTTTGAAGGATAACAGTAAAAAGTTGGCATTAAATATTAAACACCCAATTATAAAGGTAAACTCAACACTCACCATCTGGAGTTCTTCCTGGGTAATCTCTCTTGCAGTAATTGGAAAGCATCTTCCAGGAAATATACCTGAAAATTTTAAAAGTTGGAATCAAGCAGCTGGTAGCCTTCAGAAAATTTTATGGCACATTCCAACATAACTGAGACTAAAAAATGATCATCAGAAAGTAAAAAATCTTAATTTAAGGAAGCAATGATAAGATGGAATAGCAAAGGTATTATACCTGCAGTAGCAAGGCTAGCTGCAATAGCTCGAAGCCGATCAGCTCTCTCTGGGTGTGGATGTGACTTCATTTCAACCTACTTTAACATAAGAATCACCAATGTAGCCATATTGCATCAACAACCAGAAGTTAGTTTCCAAACCAAAATCAACTGAAATACATAGCTTATGAAGCATTCAAAGTAGTACTATAATGCTTGAAATGACATAGTGAAAATGCATGAATTAGAAGATTACACTGTCTACAATCGGGAAAAAAAAAATCTTCAGTATCATATCTTCTCCTCCAAGGAGATAACTATAGTGAAATTGACTTTGCGAAACAACTAGGCATTCCTTCAATTTTCCAGAGGTAGATGTTTTCACACATGTACATAATCATATGAAGATTATTATCATAAAATTAGAACACGGGTATTCTTTGGAAATTCAAAATGTCAAAACTCCTCACAACAGTCTCCATTTGTAGCAACTAGCAAAACAAGATGGTATGTTGGATGTCCTAACATAGAAGTGATATATAACAACCCGACCAGTGCCTCCAACTAATATAGGGTCAATATAACGCCTAAAACAAAAAGGGTCAATATAAGGCCTAAAAAAAAAAACTACTTATTGCAGTGTTATATTGTTGAACAGAGATTATTAGCATTGATATTGTTATAATTTCACCTATATAATTAAGAGATTTCATAGAGTTAATAGCTAGATTATTTCCTAAATAGCCCTAGGAATTTTGTATATAAACCCTTGTTCCTATGTACACAAAATCATGTAATACAAATTATCTTCAACTTTCATCATGATATCAAAGCACTATCTGATTTAGGGGCTGTTTTTTTTCCGGCTGTTCATTCCAAATAGGGAAGAACACTGGCTGAGTGTGTACTCGCCCAAAAAGCAACGTGTTTTCTTCTCACCACCCACCTAGATTGCTTCAGCTGTGACGTGACATCAACTGCACCGCCAAGTGCTGTTACAGTCTCTCTACCGTCGCCGCATGTGAGCACCGCCACCCTTTGGCTAGTGTTTCCCCTCGGTTCTTTCTCCACTATGGTCACCGGCCTCTTGCCTCTCCTCCAGTGGTGTTAGACATACCTCTTACCTTCTACCAATGCCCTTACTTCCTTGCCTCTCCTCGGTCTGTTTTTTTATCTCTAGGTCCGTCTGGTAATTTTTTTGCCCATACACTAGAAGCACATTTTTGAACAGCTTCTATTTACTCTATTGGCATATTTTTTGTTGGAAATCCTGATTAATACTGGAGAAGATGGAGGGAAAGAAGGTAATTATGTCGAGTTTCGATAATCCTTCACTTCAAATCAGTGCCGTAAAACTTGATATAACTAATTATCTTGCTTGGTCAAGATCCTGTTTGTTGTTCATCAAAGCTAGAGGATTACAAGGTCACATTAATGATGACAGTAAGAGACTCGACGTCAATAATTCTAATTATAATCAGTGGGAGTCCAAGAATTCTCTCGTCATGTCTTGGCTCATAAATTCAATGAAACCGGAAATTGCTCGGACATACTTGCTACATGACATAGCAGCAAAGATATGGAAAGTTGCTTCTCTGACCTATTCTCAAATAGGTAGTAAAGCTCAAAATTTTGATCTTCGTAATAAGTTGCACAAAACGAAGCAACGAGATTTGACTGTATCACAATATTTTGCGGAGTTATATGGGTTGTGGTAGGAATTAGACTATTATCAGGACTTTAAAGCAGAATGCTCAAAAGACGCTGCTAGATTCCAGAAAATGATAGAAGATCGGCTATTTGATTCTTTTAGTGTCTTAACCCAAAGTATGATCTTATACGAGGTACAATACTTGGAAAAGATCCTTTCCCTTCCATTCAACTCGCACATTCTCTAGTACAGCAAGAACAAAGTAGGCGAAATGTTATGCAACATACACCTATCATTGAAAAAGTAGGATTAATAGCAAGTTCTACTGAAAAGCTAAAACCTACAAATACCTCATCTAATAAGGATCACTTACACTGTGATTACTGTGGAAAATCAAGACATACCCAAGAAACCTGTTGGAAATTGCATGGAAGGCCTAATCAGAGTCGTGGAAAATGAGACGGCTCAATGGCCAGGCTCACTTGGTTGATGGAAATGAAGTGTCTGAAACATCATTAGCTGGGGGATTATCCAATGAGGAACTTCAGGCCTTAACTTCTCTCAAAAATAGACTTTGCTTCCACAATTGGTACATCAAACCTTGCCAAATCAGGTAATGAGTACTACAATTATAAAGATAATCCTTGGATTATAGACTTTGGAGCTAACAGACATATGACAGGCTCTTAAAAGAAGTTTTTAACATACTCTCATGGAAACAACAAGGATAATGTTAGAATAGCAGATGGGTCTTTTATTTCCATATCTGATACAAGTTCTGTTAAATGTACTTCCAATATTACCCTATCCTCAATACTTCGCATACTCTGTTTTTCTATTAATTTTCTCTCTGTTAGTTCTATCACTAAGGACCTTAATTGCAAAGTTGAATTGTTTCCTAACTATTGTGTTCTTCAGGACATTCACATAGGTAGAAGATTGGAATTGGTAGACTACAGGATGGCTTATATGTCTTGAAAGAAGGGCGCTTGACAGTTGCACATCAAGCGTCTTTAGGAAATAATGTGATTAATAAGGAAATTCTACAATGACATGGGCGGTTAGGACAACCCTCATTTTTTTGTTCTAGCAAAACTTTATCCAAACTTGTTTAAAATAAATTCTTTTAATTCTTTGTTGTTTGAAGCATGTGAACTTGCTAAACACACTAGAAGTTCTTATCATTTATCAAATAATAAGAGTTATGCTCCTTTTATGACCATTCACTCCGATGTTTGGGGACCTATTCAAACTCCCTCTCTTTTTGGCCATAGATGGTTTGTGATTTTTATTGATTGTTTCACCTGATTGACGTGGGTTTATCTGATGAAAACTAATAATGAAGCTTTTTCATGCTTCCAATCTTTTCACAAAATGATTTGTACTCAACATGATGCTAGAGTTAAGATCTTACGGTCAAATAATGGAATGAAGTATATGGATGACAAATTTTGTGCTTATCTAGATTCTAACGGAATTATACATCAAACTAGTTGTGCCTATACTGGTGAAGAGAACTAAGTTGCAAAAAGGAAAAACAGACACATGCGGGAGGTTGCGCGATCACTCATGTTCACAATGAATCTTCCAAAGAGATATTGGCGTGATGCAGTCCTTTCATTCGCTTATCTTATCAACAGAATGCCACTTCGAATTTTAAATTTTAAAAGCCCTGATGAAATATTACAAGGTACTAACTCTTACACTGTACCTCCAAGAGTCTTTGGGTGTGTTTGCTTGTTCATGCTCGGAATGTTGGCAAGTTGGAGCCAAGAGCTTTGAAATGTGTGTTTGTTGGATATTCTCCCACACAAAAAGAATATAAGTGTTATGAACCCTCGTCTAAGAAATACATTGTAAGTATGGATGTTACTTTTTTGCAATATGAGTTTCACCACATCCTAACAAGGGAGAATGAGATTGAAGACGAAGTGTTGCTTGACTCTATAGATAATGCGATCCAAGGAGGAAGAACAATTCAGGAGGAGACAACTAGTTTGGTTCAAGAGGATCAAAGTCAGCTCGTAGATACATCAGACTTAAAGACATACTCAAGGTGAGATAAGACAGAAAAAGTCATCATGCAGTCTATGCCAATACCATCCTCTTACCTTGAAAACAATGGTCAGCTAGAATATCATTTATCTAATGATTTAGATAAGTCGATTGCTCTTCGAAAAGCTATTAGCAGTTGCACCAAGCACTCAATTTCTTTGTTACATACGACTCTATCTTTTGCCTATAGAGCCTTTGTCTTGTCTGTTTCTTCTGTGTCCACAAGATTGGAGAGGAGCAATGAAAATTGTCTAATGGAAAGAAGCTATGATTGAAGAAATGAAGGCCTTGGAAAAAAATGAGACTTGGGAACTTGTCACTGCTCCAAAAGGAACACAGATGGTTGGCTGCAAATGGGTATTCACAATGAAGTATAAGCCAAATGGATCCATTGAGAGATTCAAGGCGAGATTGGTGGTTAAAGGCTTTACTCAAACATATGGAGTAGACTATCAAGAAACCTTTGCTCCTGTTACTAAGATGAATACAATCATAGTTTTACTCTCGTGTGCAGCTAACTTGGATTGGGACTTACAGCAATTCGAAGTTGAAAATGCATTTCTTCATGGGGATCTGGAGGAGAAGGTGTACATGGAGATTCCTCCAAGGTTTGAAGATAAGAAGACACAAGGGAAGGTTTGTAGGTTCAAAAAGGCCTTGTACGAGCTGAAACAATCACCACGAGCATGGTTTGAAAAGTTCAATCGGGCTATGATCTTCTTTGGTTATCAACAAAGTAATGCACATCATACCCTATTTATCAAGCACTCCCAAGGTAAGATCACGCTTCTTATTGTCTATATGTTGAAATTATTATAATTGGAAGTGATACAGAAGAGATGGCTACGCTGAAGAAACTACTTGCTCAAGAATTTGAAATTAAGGAACTAGGAAAATTGCAATATTTCTTGGGAGTTGAAGTCCCTAGATCAAGAAGAGGAATTTTTATCTCCCAGAGAAAAAATGTCCTAGATTTATTAGAAGAAATCGGTATGATGGATTGTAAACCAGCTAAATCTCTTATCGAGAGTAACCACAAACTACAAGCAAGAACAGGTAAATCAATAAACATGAGAAGATATTAAAGGTTAGTTGGAAGACTCATCTATCTTTCTCACACTAGGCCAGATATAGCATTTGCAATTAGGCTAGTAAGTCAATACATGTGTTGACCAGGGAATATTATCACTGATCTTGTATTGATATTGTTATAATTACTCCTATAATCTCTCCTACAATTGACAGATTTCCTATAGTTAATAGCTGGATTACTTCCTAAATAGTCCTAGGAATTTTGTATATACACCTTGTTCCTATGTACACAAAGTATTAGAATATAGATTATTTTTCAACATTCAACACATTCAACATGCTATCAGAGCTCTATCTGATTTAGGGCAACCTTTTTTTCTTTTGGTTGTTCATCCAAACAAGGATTGAACACTTGGCTCAGTATACTCGCCCTAAAACAACTATGTTTTTCGTCTCACCACCCACCTAGATGCTTCAACTGTGACCGGCGAACCTCACCATGAAAGACCCGACATCGACTGCACGCCACGTGCCACCGAATTCTCTCTGCCATCGCCGCACATGAGTACGACACGCCACCCTCCGATCAGTGTCGTAGTTCTTTCTCCACTGGTTTCGTCGGCCACTTGCTTCTCCTATGGGGGTGTTAGACGCAACCTCCAAACTTCTGCCAGTACCCTTGCTCTCTTGCCATCCTTCGGTTCTTTTTTTGTTCCAGGTATTTTTCTGCCCAAACAGAAGCTTTTCCTCGGACATATTCTATTGACTCTATAGGCATATTTTTTGTTGGACATCCTGATTAATACTAGAGAAAATGGAGGCAAAGAAAGTAATTATGTCGAGTTCCGATAATCTTTCACTTCAAATCAGTCTCGTAAAACTTGATATAACTAATTATCTTGCTTGGTCAAGATCTTGTTTGGGATTATAGGGTTACATTACTGATGATAGTAAGAGACTCGACGTCAATAATTCTAATTATAATCAGTCGGAGTCCGAAAATTCTCTCGTCATGTTTTGGCTCATAAATTCAATGAAACCGGAGATTGCTCTGACATACTTGCTACTTGACATAGTAGCAAAGATAATGAAAGCTGCTTCTCTGACCTATTCTCGAATAGGTAGTAAAGCTCAAAATTTTAATCTTCGTAATAAATTGGATAACACGAAGCAAGGAGATTTGACTGTATCACAATATTTTGCAGAGTTATGTGGGTTGTGGCAAGAATTAGACTATTATTAGGACTTTCAAGTAGAATGCTCAAAAGACGCTGCTAGATTCAAGAAAATGATAGAAGATCGGATATTTGATTTTTTAGCAGGTCTTAACCCTGAGTATGATAATATACAAGGAACAATACTTGGAAAAGATCCTTTCCCTTTCGTTCAGCTCGCACATTCTCTAGTACAATAAGAAAAAAGTAGGCGAAATGTTATGCTACATACACCTATCGTTGAAAAAGCAGGATTAGTAACAAGTTCTACCGAAAAGGCGAAACCTGCAAATACCTCATCTAATAAGGATCACTTACATTGTGATTACTATGGAAAATCAAGACATACCCGAGAAACCTGTTGGAAATTGCATTGAAGGCCTAATCAAAGTCGTGGAAAAAGAGGTGGCTCAGTGGTAAGGGGTTAGGCTTACTTGGCTGATGGAAATGAAGTTTCCGAAACATCATTAGCTGGGGGATTATCCAATAAGGAACTTCAGGCCTTAAGATAGCTTCTCTAAAAAACAAACTCTGCTTCCACAGTTGGTGCATCAAACTTTGCCAAATCAGGTATTGAGCACTACAATTCTA
>JANTPM010000007.1:21517651-21529451 GCA_025434745.1 Erythroxylum divaricatum
ACAAGCAGATATCAAGCTAATCCTGGTGAAGGTCACTGGACGACTGTGAAAAACATCTTGAAGTACTTAAAAATGACTAAAGATATTTTTCTGGTCTGTGGAGGAGATGAATTGAGAGTTCAGGGTTATTCGGATGCTAGTTTTCAGTCAGATCAAGATGATAGTATATCGCAGTCAGGGTTCATTTTTACTCTTTATGGTGGTGCGGTTAGTTGGAAGAGTTACAAACAAACAACTATCACAGATTCAATGACCGAAGCAGAGTACATTTCAACATCAGAGGCGGCAAAGGAAGCAGTTTGGATCAAGAAGTTCATCACTGAACTTGGAGTGGTTCCTAGCATTGTTAAGCCCATAGTATTGTATTGTGACAACAACGGTGTTGTTGCGCAAGAAAAAGAACCCAGGTCTCATCAACAATCTAAACATGTACTCAGGAAGTTTCACTTGATTATGGAGATAGTGGAGCGAAAATAAAAACATTGGAGTGAGTTCCCACTAAAAAGAATCTAGCTGATCCTCTTACTAAGTCACTGTCTCAAAAGAGACATGATAGACACATGGATGGCTATGGTATTCGATACATTAGCAATTAGCTTTAGTACAAGTGGAAGATTGTTAGTTTATGCCCTTATAGCCAACTTATTTTGGTTGTAAATATTTGTGTGACATTATTATTAATTAATGAAAGGCATTCTTTATCTTTATGTATTTGTTAATTATTTAATTATTATTCGTAAAGATAAAATCCTTGGAATAATTAATGTATAATTGAAATTATGATGAGATCATAATTATGAGATTCAATTTACACTTATGTATTATTCCTAAATGTTTCTAGTTGCAGTTTCATTAAGACTAGATATTGTTGAAATGGTAAAATTAGCACACATTATGTTTCTTTCTTATGAAGAAAGTAATTGATCTCATTAATTAAAGTATAGAGATACTTAAACTAATGTGTGGGTGATTATTAGCGAATAAGACACTGAACTGACCCAATTATGAGAATTCCGAATGGAATATTACTTATGCTAGACCCCAAACTTTTCTTGAAAGTTAGAACTATTAAATGAAATATTTTGGTGATTATTCATGTGTAAAGAAAAGAAGAATTCTTGAGTTTGAAGCTAAGTAGAAAAGATAGTTATGTACAAGATGGGTTATATGTAAAATATTGGAAGTTATAAGTTGAAACATGTTCATTGAGTATGCTTCTGTATTTTAGCCATAAATTTTTCTCTAGTTATCCAAATGAGACGATTTTTAATTTGGATTAAACTAGAGAAACAGGGCTACAACTTATCTGATGAAATAGAGTTCTAATTTGGTCTCAAAGAATTTCAATTTTTGCGTGGAAGTTGAGTACAGAACATTGTTTCAGTATAAGAGGAGCTCAAAAATGTTTGGGATATAACTTTCAGATTTCCAAACGAAATTGAATGATTTTGGTGTCATTAGAAAATTAATACAATGGGGAACATTTTTCTAGAAGGAAGTGTTATCAAATTCCTTCAATTACATGATTAGAAAAAAGGTCTTGATTTTTGGAAGGAGTTAAACATGATTTAAATAATTTTGAGGTTTTGCTAGATTAATTATTTTATTTAGAGTTCATTATTATGTTAATATTGGTAGATTTTTAAAATATGGTTTAGTTGCATTAAGTAGTAAGAGTGTATATGTATAAGGGCTTTTTGGGAAGATCATTTAAGCCATTTAAGTTACAAGGCATATAAGGAAGGGTATAAGGGTTTTTGTATACTCATTAATGGCAAACTTGAAATAAAAGGTGTGGTATTATGTTTAAGAAGGGGCAAAATCGTGGATTGGAGGAGGGAAAGTTGAGAAGCAACGAAAATTAGAGAGAAAACAAGGAGAGAGTGTTGGTTTTGAGAGAAAGGAAGAGGGAAGCTAGGGTTTCTTCATTTTTGGGTTTTCAAGAGGGATTTTCAAGTTATTTAAGAAGGAAAAGGAAGAGGAGGATTAGGGCTTCCATTAGAGTCAAGAAAAAATTGTTTGGTTAAGAATCAAGTTAAGAATATGTCTGATTTGTTAGATTTTTAGAAAGTTTCTTGGTTCATATAGCTTAAGAAATGTATGTGTTTAAGCTTTCTAAGATAAATTTTAGTGATTATGTATTATGGGTTTCTCAATTAGAATGCCTATTGATTTGGAGATTTTTGTCAATGTTGAAGAAATCAAGAGAGGTAAGAGGAGCAAGAGTAGAGGCTTCTTGAGCAAGGTTTCAAGCAAGGAAATTAAGGTGGGTTTCATATTTATAATTTAAGTAATGAGCTATTAAGGTTTCTTTCCAAATCAAGAAAATAAAAGGATTTCAATTAAATGTTGCTTTATTGTTTTTGATTGATTTGAGAACTTGCTAAATGTTGTGATGTGGAACTTGCATATTGATGTATGACATTGTGATAAAAATTGAATTGTGAGCATGATTATGTTATGCCTTGTATCATGACATTTTGATTGAATCGGAAGAAGAAAAAGCATGAGAATATGAAATTGTGAATGATTGAATTAAGTATGCGATTTGATTGTGTTTGGGCGAAAGAGGAACCGTTTCGTAGTCACGTGCACATCGACGTCAAGCCTTCCTCCGGATGCCTGCTTATGACCCACGAGATTCGAAAAGTGGGCTCGTTTCATTCTCGGAGTAAACTTCGATTTCTTTGTTTTGTTCCACGAGACCCTCGAGTCAATTGTGTGTGCATTTGCATTTTGGTGTGTTAAGATATGATGAAGCTGAGTATAATGCTTTGATGCAAAATTTCATCAAATGAGTTAATGTGATGATGCATTGAATCATGACTTATGATATTTATGAATTGTTTGATAAGTTGTGAATTTAAGAAATATGTGTTACATAGATTTTAATGTGAGTTTTACAATGAAAATAAATATTTCAATGGTTTTCGCTAGTTCTCGATTATAAACATGTTATCCACAAGCTTTAAACTCATCCCCCTTTCATTCTCATCTCCAGGTGATGAGAAAGAGATCGGGTGAAAGGAAGTCAAGGCATTCGTTTGATTACTCATATTTTGTATTTTATGTCAGATTGATGTAAAAATAAGACTTTAGACATATATTAATAATTATGGGATTTTGTATCTTTTGTTGTATTTCAGATTTTTGATATTGATGATGTAATGTGGCTTGGAATGCCATTAAAGTTTGTAAACACTTATCTTATGATGTTAATGACATATGAATTGTGTATGGATGATATGAGTTGAGTTGAAATTAGGTATGTTTGAAGTCACTAACTTGAGTTGACGAATCTTAAGCATGAATAGTTGTTGTTATATATATGTAAGTGAACTATGGAAAAGAAATATAGGAATGTTAAGAATCATGAGATGTTGTTGAATATGAAGAGTCAAATAAATTGAGGTTGAGAGTTTGATGAATTCCAATTGGTAGTTGAATCATTATGAATGATATTGCAATAGAGGAAGTGAAGTTGGGAAAATTTCAAGTTTTACATGAGGGTAACATATGTATTATGAATTCCAAGGAAAAACTGAATCTATCTATATAGAATTAGCCAAAGTTTACTTCATGAAAGTTGTTGTTCGTCCTTATAGCTTTCCAACGATATAAAGTATGCAATTTTTGGATATCGGAGTTGGGAGTTATGATCATTACAATTTAGGATGTCCTAGAGGATGTGTGTACTGAACAATTAGAGTATATGAAGTGATATCACACTAGAAAGAGTTGAATTTGGGAAGATTATGAGAAAAAGGGATGATAGGAAGGGTTTAGGATCCTTTGTAGGGGTCTTGGAGGGTGAAAATTTAATTTCATCCAAAAGTTACATGATCTGCCCGTGTAAAATCACACGGGCCATGTAATTTCTGATGTTGAAAAACTACCAGACCCAAAAGTCACGATCTGACTGTGTAAATTCACACAGTCAATGCTTTGTCCAAATGACAGAATTTCACTGTGAGTCTTCACAAAAGTTTTAGATCTAGAATTCTTCTTTCAAACCGTCCAAAAATGAAGTCAATCCAACACCTGTAGTGAGAGTTATGGCAATTGCGTCAAGGCATGTACAATATGAGTAAGGACACGAACATGCTGTATTCGTTTGGCCATAACTTCGTCGTCCGACCTTCGATTGAGGTGATTCTTGAAATGATAGATTCCTAACATGCTTTTCTACCTTTTCATAAAAATTGTTAGCCATTGGTGATGAATTCAAAAATATTGATGGAAATAAAATGAGGGATCGATTGGAAGAGCATAACTAGGTTATGGATATACTTTAGGTTTTTAACCATGTCTTGATCTATAGAGCTCCAATTTAGTTGGTTTTTGCTCCAAAATAAACTAGAGACATAAAGACACAATCGTTTTGAAGAATTCAATTGTGGTTATTATGATTTGATTGTTTGAGCTCGCCTTTTTGGCTTGAGATGTTATGAACGATGAACCGATGATGACTAATGAAGGTTAAATGAAATAACCCTACAGGTTAATACACTCACATTTATGAATGGTCTACTAATGTTGAGCTCCGAAAATGGGATCCAACATGGTATGGTATCAGAGAAAGAGTTGGATTCTGAAAACAGTGCCCAACACTTCAAGTCTCTCTCATAAAATATTCTTTATCAACTATGTTAGCCTCTCCAAGTTCTAGCCTTCCTTTCTCTCTCTAAAAAAAGTATTTTTGAGTTTTCATGCTACAGAAGTGTTTGCTCACTTCTTTTGCACTGTGAATACATAATTTTTGGTAATCTTATAACATTCACTGGTAATTCTCTATCTGTTTGTATGTATATGTATATCTTGTTTCCTCTATATGTGTAATTTTTGACTTGAACTAATATTTACAGCCTAAGTCTCCAACTGTCTTCTTGATAACCACTTCTTGAATCTTCTAGAAATACTTATTAGTTGAGTCCTGTAATTAACTCCAACTAATTAACTGAGTGACATTCTAGCATATCTTCTTTTTGTATTATCTGGATTAACTTTTCTTTTGTTTCTCTAATTCGTCTGTTATTCTGCTTCATCTTATGTTGCGCTTTATCTTATGTCGCATTGATGTATGTTATGTCGTGCTTCGTCTTATGTTGCACTTCGTCTTATGTTAAGACTTAGTCTTATGCTTCGACTTCGTCTTATGCTTCCTAAATGTTACTTACATTTATTTGCACACTTAACAAACTCATCAAAACAATTCATACATTTCTAAGATTATTATTATTTGATTGGCATAAAAAATAATAGAAGTGAAGTCCTCTTAACTTAACAAGAGTCATTTCAAACAACTCCATTATCACAGCAAAGAGTTAGTGTGAGATTGGATTGCCTTGACGAATCCATAACTCTTACACGACTTACAAGGTTATCCATTCGCCATAAATTTAAAGGAAGGAGTAGAAATGCATTGTGAGATCCATTGTATAAATAAATTAGGAAATTCTAAAGCATGTGAAGTGTTTAAAATTAAATTCTAATCCACACTATCATAGGCATTTTTAAGTCCACTTTTAGTAGGCAATTCTTGCTACTGCTCTTTTGAACATAAGTTTTAACCAATTCTTAAAGTATCAATATGTTATCCATCGTGATCCTACCTAGAATTTAAGCCCCTTGTGACACATCAATGTGTTTGTGGTGAACCAATTTTAGTTTTTCAGCCAATATCTTTATAATAGTCTTCTACACAGTGTCGTAATAAGAGATAGGTTGATAATTAGAGAAGGAAGATAGCTCATCAGTCTTAGGAATGAGAGTTATGAAGGTGATATTAATCTCTAATAGAAGCCTGCCTTTGTTAAAGAATTCAAGTACAACATTGTTAACTAGATGCTTGGTGAGATTCCAAGACTTATGGAAGAAGCACAAATTAAGCCATCAGGTCTAGAGATTTGTGGAGATTAAGAGATCTTAAAGAACTCTTAATGTCTTGTATAGTGATAGGTCTATAAAGAGAATCAACTTCCTGTGGAGTAATTCACTCTCTTATGATTTCTTTTAATAGTTTGCAAGAGGAATTAACACTTATAAGAGTATTTATTAACTTAGAGAAGTAGTTATGAGCACCTTGCTATAATAAGGATTAAGTATCTTAATTCTGATTATTATGTTGCAAGGAGACAATCCTATTGTTACTCCTCTTGGAAACCACAACTCTACAAAAATAGGAAGTGTTTTGTCCACCAAACTTCATCCATTGTAATCTTGACCTTTTTCTTATAAGTGAGTGATCAAATAAGAGAGCCGTAGCAAAATGTTGCATAGCTATCCTTTCTTTGATTAGGAGTGATTCTGAAGAGGGATTTACTTGAAGCTCAATTTGGATATTTTCTAAAGCATCTCTGGAAGTCTTGAGAAGATGAGTATTTCCTACGTTGGAGTGATATAGGATCTTTAATTCCTACTTTAAAAGTCCAATTTTCCTACAATATATATATTGATGAAAACCCCTGATGTTTGTGTTTAAGGCATTCAAAATACATCAGCGAGAAGTTGTTAAACCTACATGGGTGTAAAGAGTTGCTAATAGACAAATGAGTCATAATGGCAGAGTGATATGAAAGACTATAATTTGTGAAGTAGATGAAGCTGTTAGGAAGGTAGAGAACTAAGCTTAATCCCCTAAACTCCTGTCAAGCTTCCTGATCAAATTAACTTTACTTTTCTTGTTGCACCAAGTGTAAAAACATCCACTAGATGGAATGTCAATAAGCTAAATATCAACTAGGCATTGTCTTAGATCTAAGCATAAATTGCCATTTGATCTAATCCCATCTACTACATTTGTGCTCAGAAAAGCATTAAAATTCCTAACTATAATCCAAGGGAGAAGAATTGCTAGCCACCATTTCGAGTTGATTCCACAAAAAGGTTCTCTAATATGCATTGCTCTGAGCATAAATGAAAGAAACTATATACAATTTCTAAAAGGTGAAGATTAGATACATTTTTTAAAGGGTTATGACTATAAAGAACTAAAATTTAAAAGCTATTTTTAATTATAAACTAAGAACATTTCTTAAAATTTATTAGGATATTTTGATATCTAAATAACATAAAATTTTGTGAGTTGATCATTGAATGCAAGGAATTCTTTTAAGATTGCTCTTAGATTGAAATTAGGTCCATTGTTCATGTGACATTCGAGCTTCCACATAAGGTGTTATCCCTCAAATAATCCTTTAATCAATGTTTTAAAAATAGAATTGGTTTGGTAGGTTTAATAATGAAAATTTTTAACCAACCAACTTTTCATTTTGGTTTTGAACTTTGCAGATCAATTTAATTTAATAATCTTTGTTGTTAAAATTAATCAATTTATTAATTAAACAACTAGTTTTCATAAACTAATTAGTTTATAGAAATAAAAATAAAGTAATTAATTTTTATTTAACAATCTTCCCTTTCAATTAAACTTTAATTTTTTTGATAAGCAAGATAGTCTTCTTTAATCATTTTGAAATTCTTTAAATTTATTCAATATCAACCACATTTATCACGGTTTAGGATATGTTAAACATTTTAAACCTTAAACCTCTTATCTTATCAGTTTAATTTCCAGTTTAGTTTTTAAAACATTGCCTTTAATTGATGCAGTTACAATATGAGTTTTAATTAAGTAAAATCTCAAGTCCTTAAAGAAGTTAAAGATGAGTTTTAAAAGAACATCTTACGAACTAGACATGCAAGTAGTTGTTAGATTCAGTTTAATAAGTTTGCTTCTGTTATCTAGTTAATATTCTAATCTCTTTATCTTTGAGACACTATAAAGAGGAAATTTCTCTGTCTATTTATCCATAGTGATATTATCCTCACTTTTCAATATTAAATTAGAGAAACATTCTTTTCCTCAGTTAGAACTTGAAGTATTAATGAATGTATCAAGAGATCACCAAGAAGATAGTCATCAAACCAAAACTCATTGTTTCACTATTGCTTATACACCATTTGATATTCCTCATTTGCTTAGCCCTTGCTTTTAATTTAAATACCTATATGGTTTCCATGTGGAGAACATTTTAGGAAGCTATTTTAATTAATATATTCACTACTAAGAATCTTTTTCGGGGATTCTCATTATCTAGAAGTAAGTTCTATACCAACTTCATAAGAAAAGCTTGATTGCTAACATAGGCATATACAATACCAACCCTCCTAATACCTTTAATTTGATGAAGATGGACCACATGAATAAGTGCATTTTCTTGATTCTTTTTATTCATTTGTTTGGCATTAATTTGGAATGTGCATGTGCCAGGGAGGAATCTTCCAACAATTTGTACTTGACTTCTATCAATGATATAAGTGGACTTAGGAAAAAAAGAGTAGAGTACTAAACTACCAAAACACAAAGATATGTTAAAATGAAATCTTAAAAAAAGAAAGTAATTGATGCAAAAGAGAATCACTTACTATATAGAGAATTTGATATAATAAAGGTGAATTTGTAAAGTAAACAAAGTTAGAAAATAATAAAATGCTTTTGGAAAAGGTTGATTGATCTTTTTAGAGAGTGATTGTGTTGTATTATATTTGTCCATAGATTGTGTTATGTCCTCCCTTAAGTGTCATGGTGCTAGTGAATTTATAGTGTTCTTATCCTTGACTAGTTTCATGCTATAACTTCTCAATTTCTTATATTTTAGTTAACTACCTGCCAATATCTCTTTAACTTTCATGTTTTAGAATTCTGCATCTTCTAATTGCTTAACTTCCAACCTACTCAACCACGTTTTTGTTAACTACTTTCCATCATTTTGTCAACTTCCATATTATACTTAGGTGATTAACTTCCAATTTGTGTTATTTTTCTTTAAAGCACATGCCAACTATGTATTAATTGTATGGAATTCTTGAATCTTGAACTTCTTATATTGATTCTTACATGTATGAATAATTTGGCCAAATGGATTTCAAGACTTTTAAATTTAGGCCTCTTTCACTTGTGGGCTAAATTTGTATTTAGCCTAAATATTTTACTTGTAGTACTTTCCCTTAGTTATTTAACTTAAAAATTTTTCTTCAATTGCTTATTTGTTTTATTTATTTTTCTTCTTTATTTTTTCAATTATTTATTTACTTTTTTTATCTTTTATCTTTTATTTTTACCTTTTTTATCTTTATTTTATTACTTATATATATATTTAAGTTTTTTTGTATTTAATTTTAAGAATTTATTATATTTTATTATTATTCTTATTCTTATCCTTTTTATTTAATTAAGACTGAATGGGTGCTTTGACCGCTGTTGAATATAGTAAAATAAGAAATTGAAAGATTCAAAATCCCTCTTACTATATAGAATCAAAGAATTGGTAGATCTGCTTAGCTCAAAATGGTAGGACATCCTACTTTTAAGGATAAAGAAGGGCGTGAACTTTTTTATTTTTTATGTTTATGTTTAATTTTCTTACTTTTTAATATTTTATTATTTTATAAATTTGTTTACTCTTATTTTTCTTTTGCTCTTATTTTTTATACATTTTTTAACCTTTTGTTTTCTACAAATAGTTCTTGAAAACTTTCCTTTTTTGTGGGTTTAAAAAAACAACCTCTTTAGTTAGGGGTAAGACTGTGAATTTTGAAGACTGTGTATTTTGAAGACTGCCCTAGGCCCTGCGTCTCAGCGAGGCTTCTACCAAGAATTTTTTTGGAATTAAAAGAAAATTATTTATTAGTTGGAGATCTTCCAACTAAGTATAAGAGACCCCTTTACCATTCTTTAACTTAGTGATCTTATTTCTATTTCTTCTTGATAAAAAGAGTAGAGTGGAAGAATTTGGTATCAACATCCCCTTCACCTATACAATTCCCTTTAGCTTTTTGCTTAAGAATAAAGTTCTACAATCTAAGTGCTTCAAGGAGCTTCTGAAGTCTCTAATTTTTAATTACTCTTAGGTACAGTTTATGGATATTTATAGCATTTCTCTTAAGTCTCCTGCAATATGATTTTGAGCCATAGACACTAGAGTTTTGATTCCTAACAAAAATATTAATGACTTGCTTAACCAATCTGAGTTTCTACATTAATTAGAATACCCTATATCTTATAACAGGATGATTCCGACAATTCAAAACAATTTCCATAAACCCCTCATTGTGAGCTAGGCTATTGAAAAAATTAAAGGGAGATCTAATATTTAAAGTAGGAATAATGTTTTGTATAAGGACAAAAGAGTTATTAGAGTAAGCATTTTCCCCAAAATGTGCATAAGATTGAGTGATTTGAGGCAACCAACCATGATTAACTAAGGCTTGATTAAGCTTTTCCCTAATAAACAATTCACCTAACTGTTTATTAGACCAAGTGTAAAATCTACTTATAAAGCTTTCATCCACCAAATTAGCTCTATGAAGCATATTATATAACTCCCTACATATTCCTAGGTTGCTTTTTCTACCGTCTTTAGCTTCATATGATGAAAGAATGTAATTGAAATCGCTTGCCAATAGCCAAGGATTTGAATTACTAGAATAAATGGAAAGGAAATCCTCCTAAAGTTTTTACCTCTAACAAGAGAAATTGGAAGCATAAATTACAATTATCTTAAATATTGGATGCACACCAACCATCTACCATTATAAATGCATAATATGCTCAGTTTCACAAGTTACTTAAACTTTAGTTAGGTTTGAATTATAACAATAGATAATCTTGTCATTATAGTGGCATAAGTGATTTAAAAAAGCTTCTATTTTGCACCTAAAAAGATGAGGTCATATTGCAAATAAATGGATTTTATTTTTGTTTCAAGAAGGCCCACTAAGTAAGGTTTCTTGTCAACTATGAACTCCTTAACAAAATATTTTTTCAGAGGGTAACTAAGACCTCTAACATCCCACACTATAATTGTCTTCAGGGATAAGGTCATCTATTATCACTACAATAAATTGTATTTTTAGTGAAAATAAAAGTTGTCACTAAAAGTGGTAATAATTGTCACTATTATTAATAGTGACCAATATTTGAAGTCGTCAGCTCCCGTCACAAATACCTCCGTCACTACTAAAATTGTGACTAATTCAAACAATGGTCACAATAATGCAAAACTTTTGTGTCACTAATACTGACACTAAAACTTTTTAAATGTGTGACAAAGCTATATGGTCACAATAACTTCAAATATTTATGAAAGGTTTATCGTCACAAATAATATAAAGTAGTGACGAGTTAACTCATAACATAACTTCATTTTATTGTGAGAAAATTGCCGACACTAAAACTTATCAAATATGTGACAACACTATATGGTCACAACAATTGTACTTATTTATGACAAGTTTGTTGACACAAATTATATAAAGTAGTGATGAATAAAGTTGTAACAATACTTCATTATATTGTGACAAAAGTGCCGACACTAAAACTTATGTAATTCGTGACAACATTATATGGTCATAACAACTTTACATATTTATGACAAGTTTGTTGACACAAATAATATAAAGTAGTGACGAATGAAGTAACATTACTTCATTTTATTGTTACAACATTATCGCCACTAAAATAATTATAAATAGTGACAATATTTATCACTAATAATTTTTTTATTAGTGTCCATTACTTCTTGGTCACTAATATTTTAATAAAAAATTGTCAACTTCATTTCATCACAAAAAATAAAAATTGGTTCTTACAAAAAGCATTATCAATAATGTGTTTATTGTAACATCTCATTACTTGTGGGAGGGTTAGAATGGTAAATGTAAGTGACTAATGAGAGTTAGAGATGCATTTCCATGTTCATGCATGATATGCCATACACTTATACATGAATAGTGAATT
>JANTPM010000007.1:21602619-21620032 GCA_025434745.1 Erythroxylum divaricatum
CCGAATTTGATTTGCTTCAGTTTCGTTTCGCTTCAATTGCGATAAGACTTTCGTTTTTCGATTCAATTTCTGTTTTCAATTCTGTTTGCTCCGTTTCCGTTTCCGGCTTCCGGTTGGGATCCGGTTCCTGAGATCGGGTCCCAACATCTCTGTTTTTATAATTCAGGCCAAGTAATTTTTTAAGGTACGTTTCATACTTTGTCAACTTCTGTTGTAATTTAATCTTAAGCGTCTTGTTTTCCTCTTCAAAACATTGAATGTATGATGATCTTGATGATGATTAAACATTTGACTTAGGACCAAACCTAAGACCTTTGATATAATTAGATTGTGTACCAAGCATTGAGTGGTAAACGTCTTTTATATTTACCTCATTCCCCTCATACATTGATTTTTGCAACAACTCTTGCATCTTATTCTAAAATTAAAAAACAAAACCAATATTCGATGCAATTATTATTAATTAGTACTACATAAATAAATAAAATTAAAACTTAAAGAAATTTTTATACTTACATAATTGTTTTGTGCTTCTTATGAGATCAACCCTTGACCTTCCTTATAGTGAGTGAGTTTGTATAGTGTGATCCTATCAATTTCTTGTCCATGTAGTTCCTTCTCACTCTACTTTATTGAAAAAAATGTATAATAATAATATAGTGTTTATTGATATAATTATAACTTGTAAACAAATATCTTACATATTTATTTTAGATAACAACAAATGATTTAGACTTGATGGTGAGGAGTTTTCATTTTTCCTCTGTTAACCTTTTCCTTCTCATATTTTTCCTAAATAAATAAAAAAAGATAATCATTAAATAATCTAACAAGATTAAAGGAAGAAAATCTTAAGGGAAAGAAAACAAACCTAAACTTTGGGAGTGGCCTAATAATCACACAAATTGTTCCAATTTTTTGGAGACATCCATTCTAGAGCATGTCTACTTGCCTCTGCTTTGGAAGGAAATTATTTTTAATACTGATCTAACGTATAATGAAGATCTCTAGTCCTTTGTCTCAATAATGAAGTGACACAGTTTGAAACATCAAGGTTGTCAATATTGACGATATTCAATTTCATTTGTGAACAATAAGTAAAAGCATAATTAATCTTAAAATAAATGAAACAATATAGCATATAGCTAAATAAATTGAAAATTTACTAAAACTTCTCCCAAATCATTTTTATGCAAGTTTTCTTCCTTCAAGTCTCTAACATACTTCGAGTAAGGTAATTCTATTCTCGCAGTTACTCCTAACTCACTAAAAAAATTTTCTAATTGGATCTTGTCTAAAGGAAAACCTTGTTCATGGCAACATTCATTTACTGCTACTCACAACCTCTCGTTATACCTCTACATCTTTTTCTAATATTGACATTGGAACCTTACAACAAATGAATAATGATAAGAAAATATGCATTAAATATGTAAATATATATTTGAGCATAGTTTATTTGTAGGTGTTAAAGATTAACAAACCTACACCTTCTGTACTAGTTGATTCATTATTGGTTGAGGAAGAATAAGGTTGTTGTTGACTTACTTATATGGTGGATGAGGTCAATGTAATTGTTGGTTAGGAAATAATTGATCTGGTTGTTGTTAGCTAGGAACAACATCGATTCTTGTCACCTTCTTGCCTTTGTTTCCACCATTTGTCATTATATTGGATATTTATTAAAAAAACATAAATTTTATTAACATTAAAATACATCCAATCATCTTTATGAACCTATATTTAACCATCAACAATCTATATTGACATAACTCAACTATCAACAATTTGTATTAACATAACTCAAATATCTACATGGAATATTATTGGGCTTAAGATTGCACTTTTAAAGGCTTTTAATGTTGAGATAATAAACAAGAAGGCATATTGGGTGAAGAACTTTGCATTAGAGATATTAGATGAAGAATTATAGTTTTCATATATACTATCTTTTTTGGATCATTAATTATGTTTGTAGTTAAGTTTGATAGAATTTTGTAGTCATCTTTAAGTGTACATAAATTTTCTTTTTATAAATATTATATTATCTAAATCATGAAAACTTCAAAAGAATGATTGAAATTTTATATATGGTTTTTTATATGTTTATAAGGATTATGTAATTATAGAAGTCTTGATATTGCATGAAGCAAATTAGCATTCTAAAACAAAATGAATTAGTGGAAAAATCTAAATAAGATGATACAAATTCATTAATATGGTAGATATTTGAAGACAGTACTATCTAAATTTATCATTATAGATTTATCACAAATTTCTATGAATTATAGAGTTGCTACTTCTTAATTTCAATTTTGTAGGACATGATTTTTTAATAAGTAAATAGCAAGTAATAACCAATACGGATAATAAAAATAAGCTAACTTCAGATTAACATCTTTCGCAACAAAATATTATGTTGTTGATTCTTTATGTTAAATCAAATAACGTACATCTTTTAACCAACTTAACGTTATTAAGAAAATGTTAGAAACAATTTAACATACTACTTTTTCATAAACAATTCAAATAAATAACATTTTATAGGCAAAAACAATTCAAATCAAATAATATACTACTAATTTTTCAGAAACAATTCAAATAAAAACAAATAAACTCTAACATAACCTTCATCGAACATTTTATAGTTAGTACTCAAACAAGCTTCATAATCCATCTAAGCCTTAATCAACCCATTCTAGATGCATTCATCATCTCACCATCTTCATTATTATCACAACACACATTCCAATAACCAAACCATAACACATACAATGTGGAACACAAACCCAGTACAATATAAAACCTAAAAACAACAATGAAAGCAGGATATAAGAACCTTAGTGCAAGGATGGATGACTTACCTCAATGGATGGTAAATTGAAGAAGACGATGAAGACGAAGAAATCAAAGAAGAAAATGATAGAAGCAAATGATGGAAGAAGAGAGAAGCAGAGGAAGGAAAACAATTATGAAAAAAGATTATGGCTTTATTTTCGTGTCAAAATAACATGAAAACGATGTCATGTTATCATGGAATCATCGATAGAGGTCGACCATTGGCGAAAAATTAATAAAAATGTTGCCAAATGGTTGTCCTTTGAAAACGATTTACTAACACCGTCACCAAATATTGGTAGGAAAACCAATATTAGGATAAGCCAAAACAATCATGTGTGCCACCATTAGTTTGCCAAACTAATGCGAGCACCCATGAGTACTCGTTGTTGGATCAACTTTCATCCATGGTGAGTTTGAATTACAGTTGACAAGAGCATCATGACCCTAGGTGATGACCTCGTCGATGTCCAAACCCTAAGTGTGGAATCACCTGTGAATCTTGTAAAAAGGTGTTGATACGACGACTCGACTTTAATGTACCAACATCAAGGGTACGGGGTCGCTTAATCAGTTGTGCCCAACACACGATTGGCCAATCGTTTCCTCACCAATCACAAAAATCAAGTAAAGCATCATATTTTATTGATCGGTCCAACTGATAAAATGAAACTGTACTATAGCTCTAAGCCAAAGAGAACAAATACATGCAGAATACATGACTCGGTTATGTTTATGTAAATTCCAAAACATTATTTCATTAAATAAAAATTATCTTTTGCAATCCAAGTGCAAGGTTATTCAAAAATGTAGTTTCATAAAATAAAGCATTATTCTTTGCACTTTAAACTCAGATTTGTTAAAAACAATAAAATTTATCAAACTATGTAACAAAATATCAGTTCCAAAAACCATGTTAAAACATTATTTCATACAATAAAAGTTATCTTTTTTTTCAAATGCATAGTTGTTCAAAAAAATGACTATTAAATACCTTAATATATTAGCATCTATTTGAAATTTAATTCTACCATACGTTGCCTAGCTTCAAAATTCACCTACCAGTCATCATACTTATCTTAGAATGTTCTAAACCTATTTGAAAAATATGGTTTCCCCATCTCACCTCAAAAGAAGGTCTACACTCTCTTAGTTTCAACAATCCTACGTACGGGCTCCTTGATTCACAGCTCCTGAGCCTTTATACCTAAAAGGGATATACAATGAAATTACTACCTAAATATAAATTTCCTACGTATACAACATCACATAGGTGTATAAAACACAATATCACTCCTTATAAACTATAGAATTCAAACATTAAACATCTCACAGGTTTACTTCCTTACTAGTCACATTAGCTTTTCTTTTGCTAAGGCATTTAATGCCTTTAATTCAATACTTACTCATTTTAAAACATAATTAAGCACATTTTTATCCAATTACATTAGGCCATTATTCATCAATCTAAGCAACAATTCAAATTTACTCCAAGAAAACATGAAAGCTTCTTTCCAATACACACCATTAAAAATCCTTAAATCATAAGCAAGTTCACTTATGCATTTGATTAAACACTTAAAGGCGTAATCTTGAAAGCCTCCTTCTAATGTACTTCTTCCTCATTTTCTATCATCAATTCACATCATACATATATAATTAACATCATAGAGTTCATTTAAACTATCAATTTCAAAAGATATTCTAAAATTCACTAACTTTCACCTAAAGGGGACAATTTTGGTTTTAACTTCAATAACCCTCTCCATGTCACATTTAATTCCTCTCAACCATGTTTCATGCATATTCAAGCATGGAGAAAAACATATCTTAATACCAAACTCAAAATCATAGTGTAGAGAGAGATGAGAGAAAATTTACCTATACTTTCCTTTAATGATATCTTCAAATCCTTTGAGAATTTCTCAAATCTAAGGACAGATTTGAGTTCCTTGCCCCCAAATTAGCTTGGAACACCTTGCTTTGATTTGGAGAATCAAAAAGATGGTGGAATTTTATGTATAGCCAAAACTCTCCTTCTTCTCCTCTCTTCTCCTTTCTTCTTCTTTCTTTTAATTAAAACTAAGTGTTTTAATGTCTAAATAAAAGGGGTTGCACGGCCAGACCATTTAAAGGGTCTAGACTTTGACTTTTCTTTGACCAAATATGATAAATTTACCAATTTGCCTTAGTTATGTGAAATTACTATTATACCATCCAAACTTTTCCCAAATTTGCAATTAAGCCCAAAATTTGGGAATCATCAAAACTTTTATTTTTATTTTGGTCCTTGAACTTTTGAAAATTATAATTAAGCCCCTTGAATTTATAAAATTACCAATTGGTCCTTCAAGAATTAAAAAATTACATTTAAGTCCTTTAACTTTTGACAATTTGCAAATAAGCCCTTATATACATCAACTTTTCCAATTAAGCTAAGTATCCCATGAGTCTATAAATCATGTCTAATCACCTCTAAGGCATTAGAAATCATTTAATTTAACCACCATGGTCATATCCATCCAATGGACTCGGTTTTATTCATTTTAAAACTCATATATTGGAAATGTCCAAGATTCCGCATTACCGATAAATTCCAAGTTCATGTAAGGGCATATAGCATTATAAATCATTTACATAAACACCCAAATGGCTTAAATACATCTTTGAACTCATATACAACCATATGTATATATCAATATACAGTAGTATCTTCAACTACAGTATAACACCAAAGGGCTCCGAAAATCTGGCGTTACAACTTGAGAGAGAACCGTAAGATCTTCTTAGGTTAGGGTAAAACATAACAAGAGAGTTTACAAAGTGAATTAATAAATTCTTAGGTTATCTTGATTTCAAGTGGATTTCAATTCACTAATCTAAATGCGGGAGTTTTATGTCTCAAGAGAGAATATAATTGTAACTTATGAATTCTTATTAGTCTAAGAAACTAGAAGCATTCATTAAATTATGGTGAAATTAAATATGGTGAAATCACAAGAAAAACCTAACCTAAATTTATCTTATTTATAGACTACTTTATTCTTAATCATTGCTTTATTTTGGTTTTTATAATTATTTATTTTATTTTCTTCTTCAATAAATCACAATTATTGGTCTAACTAATTAACTTTGTGAATAGTTGGAAATTATTCGGTAGTCCTCATAAGATCAACCCATATTCAATAGTACTAATTATAACTACATGATGCGCTTTTGATAAAATAAAATAAAAACAAATTTTTAGGATGTCATAAGAAGGGTAGACTTGGTCGATGGTGTATGTGAGATCATATCATTTGATGAGTGATTAGATTTTTTCTACTTCAGAGAACCAGTTTACTGAAAGTTGACTCTAGACTGAACATTCATGTTCACATTAGAGGTGAATGATAACAAGGTGTAATAAAGGACAATTTTATCCTTAAGTTTATATTGGGAGGCATAGACCACACCTCAGTTATAATCAATTTTGTATCCATATTGTCTTATACTTAGCGAAGTTCACATAGACCTTGATGCTTAGTAGGATCTTCTTAAATTGGGACTGATCAAACATTGACTTAAGAAACTATTGGCGATTGATATCTACCATAAATCCATATCATCCCAAAAAATTTATGACAACTAATTTTGATTCCCAACAAAGCAGTACATATACAAGCTTCAAGTGCACTCATTTTGCATGAGAAGGGAGAGCACCGGTGTGGTGTAAGGGGATATCATCTTTATCCACCGTATGTGTCAGAGGAAGAGGATGCATTTCAACATCTCTTTCATCTAATTATTCCACAAATATCTACACCGAACTAACTTTGACATCATCAACGATGGCTTGGTCATTACTCAACTAGCAAAAGAGTTGGGAGTACCAGTAGATGACATTGACCTTATAGTAGTAGCCACTCTCATGCCCCTCACAATTGATAGTCTATAGACAATAAGGATGATGGAGATCTAGAGGAATGACAGAGAATAGCACTTCACGCTTGTTGGTCTACAACCACGAGTAACAAAGGAAGCTCCCTTATATGACTAAATTATAAGTGGAGAGCGTGCATTGATTCCACCTCTACCACAAAGCTCTACACCAGTAACAATGTATGTTTTCTTTTTTCCATTTCTTCCCTATTCTTTGTTGTTTGTTGATGGACCAAGAAAGTGCAAGGCTTGTTTGCAATCTATTATATGTTTCATGTCAAGACACGGATTATGTTGAATTATACCAAATGATACTTTGGAACATTGCAATAGTATTATCAATGATGAAATCCTTAAGTGCTTATGTTTTCCTTTAATTATAAGTTGGGACTCCAAGCTTTCATAATTATGCATGTATTATCCATTATAGTGTTGATAATATCATTTAAATGTATGCATTTTGATAATATAGTTGTTTTTATATGTTAGCAATTTGTAATGCATAACTTTTTTTTTTTTGCAATCTATTGACAAATTTTATTTCCCCTTTATTGTGAACAGGTTTATGATGGCCCAATTTGGAAGTATAAGGTTGTTTTATGATAGAAAGTTCGTGGTAGAGTCGAACTTGAAATATGTTGATAGGGAGTCAAGTACTTTTGATAAAGTAGACCTTGATTATGTCAACTGTAGGCAAATATGTAACATGGGGAAGGAGTTAGGAAACCTTCAAGTCTATAAGGCCATTTATAGGTTACTAGGTTTTGAATTTAGTGAGTCTTTGAGATTTATTGAATTAAATAAAAATTTTCTAAGGCTCATTAATCTAATGAAAATCCACAAAATGTTTGATTTTTATATAGCTCATATGTTAGACAACCCACCATTTGTACCTAAGATATTGCCTATATTTGGAGGAGAGTATGGAAATAGGGAGGGTAAGGAGGGAAGTTGTGGAGCTACAAAAGGAGTTGATGAAGAGGTGGATGATCATAACATGACGGGGGTTTTACACAAGTTAAGATTCTCGATGACCACCAACCAGTTAAAATTAAGTCAACTAATTTTGATAGTTTTATTGATAGTGAGGAATATCCAAGCGCAGAAGAGTCTGGTGATGCATTGCAAAGACGTAGTACTAGTATTAGGCATAATCCATCTAATGTGGGAGCATGTTAGAGATTAGAGATGGATTTTACCTCTGGAACAGAATATAGAGATTCTTTTGTCGCTGCAAGATTATATTAATTCCCTTAGTTTTCCTAATAAATCAATTAATCTTAAAACAAGAACTCATAGGAAAAAAAAGGAGCTATTAACATATTCACCCATCCACAACCTATTGATTACATTAAGAGTCAGTACCATACAATGAGAATAATAGAATTTGCACAATGGAGATTTTTGTACATTTGAAAAACAACCCAATTTATATAATATTAATAATTTAAATTTGACTATGGACTCACTATAAACATATGGTGTTGCAAGTTGTCTGGATTAGTCTCATTCCATGAAAAAGGTAAAGAAAAATAAAGAAAAAAACACACCACTTAGGATTAAGTATTGTCATAAATATCCCAACCTATTCATCATATTTCTTTATCGTCCAACTTGCATGAAAGTTGCAAATAAGAAAAATCATCAGATCATGTCCTCAAGTATGAAGTTGTTGTCCACTCTACTAAAACAGTAGACATATCAAATGTGAAAACACTATGTCAACATATCAAATAGCATCCCTTTAGGATCTTGGAGGGTCGTTAGAACTTCCTAACATGCTTCTATGTGTTGGGATATCTTGAACTAAAATTCTTGTGAAGACTTCTTAAGTAATTTTAAATGTTAAAACTTAGAATTAGTTAGTATATAACAAAATCTCTTAAATCTAACTTGAATTGATAATTCTCTGAGTAAAAAATTTAACTAAGAAACATTCAAAAAGTAAATAATAGTGCTTATTAGTTTTCCTGTTATAAGAGAAAAGGAAAAAGAAAAAGAAAACTTCTAAATTTTTGGGTAATAAAAAATTGATTACAATGATTACAACTTAAATTTACCAAAATATTTATGTTGCTGCATAAGGGAATCACTTTTGCATATATCATTCACTACTCACACTAGATTGAGGCTAGTATATCCATATATTCTTTTTTGAACTATTTTATACTACTAGCTTATGCTACTACTATCCTGTCACTTGTTTGTTGTTTCTTATTAAAAGATGCATTCTTTTTCTTAACTCCCATTATGAAAGGCAAAATTAAAAGGTCTTGCTTCACAGAAAAAGCAACTTCTCAAGATTTATAGTTCGATATTAAGAAATGATGCCATTAAAAATAAGGCATATTGCCTTAGATTATTTGTTTTCAAATAACTTCCTTCACAATCGTTAAAATTTAATAAGGGAAATACACAATCAGACTATTTTGAAACAATGTTATTGTTGTATATTCACCCAATATTCTCCTTGTGTGTAGCAATTACCCTTTCAATCACAAGCATTCATAAATTCAACTTCAATGCTAACCAATAATCAAATTTAACTTCTATTCACATTCAAAGTGAATTCAACTTCCATTCACATTTACATTCCATGCGCAGACCAATCATCATATTCAATTTCCATGCTCAAACCAATCATAAGCATTCACAAATTCAACTTTCATTCATATTCAAAGTGAAATTAAAGATACAATAGATAAGGGTATGACGAACTATAAATCAAAATATTTGACTCCATAATATTGTCTCAGAGTTGCACTCAAATAGAGAAAATGGAACAAGTGATGAAGATACAGTTGATGTTACCTTTGATTCCCCATAACAGTGGTGTTAATCCTCAGTTCTTTGGAGGTGGTGGATGATATGATTTGAAAGGAAGTGGAAGTGGAGGTGGTGATACAAGAATAACAATTTTTCTACACAAATTGTTATTCGTTGAAGAAGAAGAGGAATTATGCTATAGATTAAAGATTAAACTTAACAGAATTTGGGATTGAGGGAGGAGGAAGAACGCAAAAATGTTACGTTTGCTGAATTTGCTACTTCAAAATGCTACGTTTCCTAAATTTGTATTTAAAATATTTCATTTACTGCTTTAAAACGGTGGGCATTGCTTCAAAACGACCTCCTTCTAACCCACAATCAAAACACATTGTTTGAATAGAAGTGGGTCCCACTTCCATTTAAACCTAGACTTCAAAACTATGCGTTTAAATGGAAACCCATAATCAAAATGCTACGTTTAAATATGCATAAGTCCCACTTACATTTGAACGCAACTTCCCTCCCAGACACAACGTTTAATATCCATTAGAACTCACTTCTATTTTTAGAAATTCCAAGTTATCTCTGAGTAGGTAGCACTTCAAGTTTTTTTAAATCCACGTTAACAAAAAATGCTACATCCTCATTTAACTGACGGAAGCCTAACATTGTTAGTGGTTCTGTTTAGTCAGGGGTTGTTTTAAATGTTTTACAATCGCTAGGATTCATTTTAAACACACTGAAATGTTAGGGTCCAATTCAGCCTTTAGTGTAAATGTTAGGGGTTGTTTCGCTCTTTTGGCCTATGAAACAATTATGAGAAGAACAAAAGGTAATACCTTTCAGCTACTGAGAAATGAATAGAGGATTTATGGTACTAAATTGAAAAAAATTGTTTAACTCTCTTATAAGGTGGTGAAGTTCATTACAGATTCTTCTTGTTTCTTTTACAACTGTTCATGTTTTGTCTCTCTCATATTGGATTTAGAAATGGAAATTATACCATGTCAAATATCATGCAAAGTTCTCATCTTTGTATAGGAAAAAGCATGAGTAGGGGAACATAAAACAATAGTGACATTAAAGATGATACGAATTAATTATTATGTTTTTTTGTTGACCAACAATGAAATCTTAGGGTTTTTAGTGCCAAAAAGGGTAGAAAACAAAGATAAATAAAGTTGATGTTTTGTTCAATTAATACCTTATATAAGTGAATATTGATAAAATAAAATTTTCATAAAAACTCTTTAAGCATTTACATGGCCATAACTATACAACTGACATGTCAATAGAAATAGCAGTCAGGCCTGAGCCTGGTCTGACTTGAAGTTAACATATTCAACTATGTTTCTCACTTCTCAACCACTTAGTTAACTACTTAACTTTAGTTCCAACTTTTTTTTGTATGGATGTAAATCATGCAATTTTGAATATTAACTATGAATTGATATCATAGATACTGATAAAAACTATCTTAAACTTTTTTGCAAAATATTATAAGGTAAATTGCACCTTTTATCTTTATCTTTTTCATATTGATATCAGGAGCCTAAAATTAAAGTACTTAATTCTAAGAAAGTCAAGAGTTCTAAACTTATGCACAACTTCAACATATTCAAGCCTAGTGTATTTTACTAAACCCAGATATAGATGGAGACCTAAAATCTTAAACTTTAGTTTTAAGGGCTAAATCTAACTTCAAATATTAAAACATGTATCTAAGTATATGCCAAAAAGAAAAGAGAATAAATGAAATCTAAATTTAAACTAGAAGCTAAGTTTGCAACACAATTCAAAAAGGAAAGGGCAAAGATATGCATGAGAAAAGGTACGATATTCAAAGAATAAGCACGAATAGATGTGGCCGAAAAAATTAGTCGTGGCCTGCCTAATGACTAAACTTGTTCAATAACCCCTAATCACCAAAATAGGCATATATTGGATTCTTATTCCAAGAAATGGCAAACAAATAGTTTCTTCGATAAACAGCATTGGTCTAGCTAATTTGTAAGCCACTTATTGATTGTGCTAGTTATAAGGTGTTGAGATTGGAATCAAATACAGGGAATGGCTTCCCAATGACATCTTATTGTAATTATCATGTTGTGTAGGATTTTCATGTCTTGAAGGAGGAATAGGATGGATATCTTGTAAAATTAGGTCGGGATCTAATATAGCATGCAGCTAAGTAATTACGAAACTTTTTCGTATTTGATTTCTCAAAAGCCATGATCATTAAAATTCTATAAAAATAATTAACAATTAAATCATAACAAAGCATGAATCTTAATTCATACCTTATTTAAAAGCTTAATGTTTTTCTTGTTTGATCCCTCAAATCATTTATAAAACTGGCCTATTTCAACCATCATAGTTACACAGGTTTCCAACTTCTAACGATATTCACATAACGAGTTGAACTATTGCAAAAAACGTTTAGGCAAGGAGTGTTAGTTCTATTAGAGCTTAAACCTATTTATAATAGGCTTTGGACATTTTATAGAATTACAAATAATTTTATTTAGCTACTAATTATGTCCAACTAAAATATTGATCCTTATTTATTAAGTTCTCATATTTAATCGTAAAGTTTTTCAAACTTTATAATCAAGTCCAACTTGATTATAATATCTTTGCTCTCTTCAATCAGTTCTCTATGTGTAACCCATTAGGTTATCAAATATGATAGTCATGGATACAAACTATAACCCTAAATTATATTTATGATTAGATAAATTAAACTTCTCTAATTTATCTTTAATTCTCTAATTAAACAATTTATATCCATAAATCGAGATTGGCATTTAGCAACATATTATGCCATCCACATATTTAGGAATACCAAAGTGGTTTTGCCTAGTCTTTTCATACATAATTTTTTTTCGTATAATTCAATCATTTTATCATACAATTTTTTATTAGACATAGAGCATTGAATTAATATCTACTCTATTTCAAGCATAATCATATTAGTTTTTCACCATTAGCTATTGATTCAATTAATTAAAGACATTTATAAACTATTTACAAAATGTCATTTCACCTAAGCCATGGATTCCCTGAATCAATACTAATCGAGAACAATGAAATATTTTCCTTAATTAGTTTAGGGTGATGAATCATATCTTTATCACTCAACTACCTCCATATACTTCATGTTGAATCCAATGACTACCAACTGAGTTATCCTTGACTAGAAGATGTCATAAGTAGTATCAAAACATAGTAATTCCTATGCAAGATAACTTTAGAGATCTCAAATCAACGGATTACTTATACAATCATCACAATGAGAATTTTCATAGACATACAAGCAATGTTCCAAGTAAATTTATTATATAAGTGTTAGTTTAGTGGACTTGTTCTCTAACAAATGCACACATATTTGTTTAAGTATCTCTATACTTTAGTCTATGAAATCGTATAACTTCCTTTATATATATAAAAAAAAATATAAGGTATGATGGTTTTTTCATGTTATATTAATGTCCATTCTTAATAGAAAAATGATTAAAAACAATTTAGAGATAATATATATATATGAAATATGAATCTGATTATTATAATCACATCATAATTTCATTTGCAATGTATATTTATCTCATAAATTCTATTATATATATGTATAAAATAAAGAATATTCTTAAATTATTTTATGACTAAATTACAAGAAACTGATCGGCTACAGGCATAAGTATAGTTTTCGAAAGATGTTATTTATGGTTTTTCTGGCCGGAATTGTTGTTGCGTAATTACGAGAGTCAGCAGGTCTGAACTTTGCTGGCTCCCGTCAGAATTTGCCAACCGATTAATTGACTTTATTTTGCTCCGGAGACCAAAGACATACTGCTTCAGTTTTAAGGAACGCCGATAAAGATGAATGTTTCAGTCCAACATGCACGTAACAACTCTTTGGTGTAACTGTAAAATATGTGTTTTTTTTCCTTGCAGACAACATTGCTCGTCATTTTTGTATACAAAATGGTATAATTATACCAGTCAAAGGCCTCTCCACTACTATAATGTAAACTCGTGAAGTTAAGCCACAAGGAAATCCATCAAAAACTGTTTCCAACTCTTTGTATTCCAACTTCGCAGGTAAGATGTTATCGGGGTTTTATACACGAGATTACTAGTTATATTGTCGTGGCACTTTAATGTTTATAGTTATTGCAATTATTCACAGCATAATTATCAAACTCTTGTAGGTTGCAAACATCTGTCTCCAAATTACACCTTTTCCAGGAAAAATTAGGCAACGGAAACAAGAAGATTAGAAGGTTGTTCTTCCAAGTACGGAACTTGTTGAAGAGAATCGTGTTTGAGAATGGAGAAAGAATTACAAACGAATATGCTGCGATCTACAAGAAATCATGTTACCAAGGCCAAGCAACTGTCAAGTTGAAAAAATTCTTCTATTCTGTTTCAGGAAGCTGACATCATCTTCTATACCATTCTCCTCCTTGAAGGTTAATTATTCGTTTAAATACTTAATCAGAGACGAATGTGTCTGGCTGGCTGAATTTTCAATGACTGTCTAGAATAGTTTTTACTTGTTACCTTACAGACAACAAAAAACCTTGAAAAGGATAAAAGAAGAAAACCAAAGAAAAACTAACCAATCCATCATTTCTAGATTTCTCTTTGAGATGCAGCTACAGTTCCAATTTTGGTGCATTGCTTGGAGCTTTTTCTCTCTTTCTTTAGTCTCAACTTACTTGTTCTTGCTGTACGGTTTTGTTGATGAGAAAGAATTCAGGTATGGTCTGAGCTGTTATGGATAGGATCCGCTCCTCTTCTTACCCTTCTTGTGCTTGATTGATTAGGATCGAATGACTTGTTTGAATTTGTTGCTAGCTTCTCTGCCTTCATTCTCTGCATGGCTTTATCTTGAAGAATACGCGGCCTATGCGCCATCGTCTTTTGAGCATTAACAGAGTGTCTCAGGACAAGGTCTACCTTTGTTAGGCAATAAGCGCTATCAGGTTGAAGTGCTAAAGACCCAATACAGATGAGAAGGAAGAATAACATACGAGAACTTTTCAAAGCCATTGTTTCTGCTCTGAAGCAAAAAAGAACAGGATACGTTCCGTTTCTGTTCAGAGTGGATAAACAGGTCTAATATGATCCTTCTATTTTCAGGTCCCATCCCTGTAGACATGAGTCTTGTATTTATTTCCTGTTAGATTTGGTGTAGTCTTTTAAAGAAGAAAAGCAGATCAGGGGGTCCCAGAAGCCCTAGAGGAATTTCAGATTCACCCCAAGTCATAAGCCTGCAATCTAAAACAGGCTGTTATTGAAGAGTCTGACAAGGATGAATAAAGGGGTTGGAACAATACCCTTGAGAAGCCAAGCATCTTTTTTCACTTGTTCCCCAACATCTCTATCATTTGTTACTGCTTTTGTCTATTCAAAACATTAACAGGCACTACCGGTCTCTTCCACACTTAGCTGTGGTGCCAAATCACCAAACCGATGCCTAGTTGGTCATGGTCAGGAGATTATTGTAGTTTCTAAATCTATCAGGTGAGACTGTCTGCCCAAATTTAAGCTTGGGTGGACATGGAGAAACTTTACTTTCTAGGATTTGGCAGGTTTGCTGTTGTTAGTTAAAAATATGTTTCTTGGGAAGAAAGATACTCTATGTATGTGTACGATTCCTTTGGGATTAAGGAAAGGTGGGTTTTGTTTCTTTAAGTTTTAGGAGGACTAGAAGATAGCTAGCATGGCCAATGTCATCTAATAGTAAAGAATCAAATTAGAGGGTAAAGAATTTTATCCAAAAAAAAACAAACAAACGATCGCTTTATACCATTCTAAGATCTCCTCTCCTCTTTAGCTTTATTCTCTATGCAACAAAAAGAACACTACTTGTTTTCTTGTGTTTCTTTATGCTTTTCTTTGCTCTTATTTTGGTTGCCAACTTCTTAATCCTGTTTCAATACTCTTCTCCTGGTGTAAAATTTTCCCGTTTATTTTTGAGGACTGTCTTTCCCTTTATTGCTTTTTCCTTTACTCTTGCTGCTGCTGCTGCATATGCTGTTATAATATTATTCACATGTAATATGGAACATTCTAAAGCGTTTGTTCTTTCAACTTTTATCAAATACTGCCGATTCATTTAACGGTGGTTTAGCCTCAACTTGAATGTGTTGTGAATGTGCTTATTCTCTGCTTTCTGTCCTCCATTTACAGTGGAAAAGGGTAAATGCGTTGTTTCTTTGTGTCCTTATTCTCCCTAACTGGCTTTTAAATTTAAATCCTTTCGCAAGGCTAGTGGGTTTATCTTTCTAATGTCTAGTCTATGCATGCAAGCTAACACATAGTAAGGAAACGATAACTTGCTGTTGCTTCTATTCTTTTGCTGTTGCTTCTATTCTTTTTTTCTTTCTTTTCATTTCGAACAAAGTTCACTTACTATTCAAGCAATTTATTATTGCCGTGATATGTACCTGATTCAATCATTCCTACATCTTTAGTTGATAATGTCACACCATCACATTCAAACGCATGCATAAAGAATGTGCAGAAAAATACAAAACTGATTACAGTGTGTCAAATTAAGGGTGAGACTGTAGTCTATAGGTTCCTTACGAGTTTTTGAAACTTTACATATCATCCCTGACGGGATAGCTATTGGTCATTTTATCTCAAAACTGAAACAAAATCCATATTGTTTGTCACTTTCCAGCGGGAGTAGTTGGGGTCATTGACCAGTCAAACGCTTGAAACGGCCATTGAGCACTTCATTTCTTTTCCTAGTCGCTTTTTAGGGTAGGGAACTGATTGGAGGACGAGTTTTAAAAATATTATGACCCAGTTATGCTTTGTTTATCTTCTCCTTGTCCACTAGAACCAATCTCTTCAATGGAAATAGCTTCTCTCACAGGATAACAATTAAAAGCTTCTCACACGGGGTACTTGCCATCATGACTATGTCCTCATTCCACACATAACTTCTGTCTTTTATGTATGTACCTCCACCCAAAAAAACATACACGACCCTCTCTTGTTACCAATTCATATCACATTTTGTCATATGGAAAGCTCAAAACAGAAGCTGTTGAAAGGAGAGGGAAAAAAAAAAAGCAAGTGTTGTAATTGAGTTAAAACTCACTGAGAACTCCCGTACTTGAGTTTTGTAGGTTAAAAATTAAATAAAAGCTGAAAACAGAGGATTGCAAAAGACAACAGAGCTTGTTTATTCGAAGAAACACTACTGCAGAAAACATAGAAAATCTGGCATAAAATCAGAAAATCTGATCCTAATCCCTGTAGACTAGGACTACCTATTGACTAGGATATTTATTGGATATATGGAAAAAAAGAACATGTGCAACACTTAAAGCATATAATTAACACTCCTACTTGCTTTAAGGATTGCAAACTCCAATTCTTTCTCTCAAAAGCTCAAACTTGCTATCTAGAAGTGGCTTTGTAAATAGGTCTGCTAGCTGGGTCTTCTGATTTGCAGTAGGCTAAAGTGAGCTTTCCATCTTGCTGCACTTCTCTTAAGAAGTAAAGTTTGATGTTAAAATGCTTGGTCTTCCAGTGAAACACCGGATTGTTTGAGATAGCAATAGTGGCTTGGTTGTCAACAAAAATCTCAATGCTTTCTTTCTGCTCTATGTGTAAATCATATAAATCTTTTTCAACCATAAAAGTTGATTTGCAGCTGCTGTTGCTGCAATAAATTCAGCTTCTGCAATAGATTGTGCTACAATCTCTTGCTTTTTAGAACACCAAGAAAAAACTCCTAAACCTAGACTGAAACAATAACCTCAGGTGCTTTTCATGTCGTCAATCGATCCTACCCAATCACTATCGGAGAATCCATATAGCTTGAAATTTTTGCATTTCTCAAACTTGACACCATAATCAA
>JANTPM010000007.1:21632036-21644582 GCA_025434745.1 Erythroxylum divaricatum
TTATTTTTCATGTGCAAAAATTCACTGTTCACAAATACCAGTATGCATGAAAATGTCAAATCAGTCCTAATCACTCTGATCCCTGACCAAATTACTATTTTACCCTTCACGTCGGGGGTGGGATGTTACACATGATGATTTGGATATACTGCTTCCGCTATAATTTAGATTTCTAAAAAGTTTTGAAATATACCATTTCTCCAAATATGACATGCTTTCTTTTTACGATCCAATATGGTATAGCAAGGGGAGTCTACAACAGGTATCAATTGGGAGTAAGAGATGCTTGAGACAAGAAGAAAGTCATCATATCTATCAGCGCATATGGTGACAAGCACATGGAGGTGACAGAAGCTTAAAAAGCAACACAACAGCCAACATTGCGTCGCATTATGTGAACTAAAGACTAGTAATATTGGTGACTGTAGGCTGCTGCTGGTGATTACTCGAGACGACTGCATGATATGGATGGCTAGTGGCAATCCAGCTGCTCTACCAGTAGCAGTAGGTAGTCTACAAGTGATGGCACTAGCATAAGTTGGAAATTAGGTTTATACAATTAAGGTTTTCAAGATTAGGGGTGCTTGGCAAATTAGTCCAGGTCATTTTAGGTCAGGAGTAAGTAACACTTAGGTAAAAGATGCTCTCAAAGACACTATCGATGACATCCCTATACGGTGATTAACATAGCACTGAATAGCTTAACAAGGTACGAGTCCTACTCTTTCTATTTTTCTTCTATAATTACTAGTTTCTTTTTTGATTATATTCCTCCTCCTCGGCTGGTATCTCGTTGGGTCACCAGATCCCGCAAGTGATATTTTATTCCCACCATCTTTTACACCTTTTCTCACTTGCTTTGCTTTCCTTTTACACCATTTCCTTTTCAGATTTTTCTTCCTGTCAAGGCTGCTTGTTTCCCTTTTTCTAGCCTTATCTCCCAAGCATGCAGCCTTTACCTGACAATAGGAAGGATGAATTCCTAGCTCTACCCACCCACCTCCTTCCTAAACCTAAAACAAACATAACTCCATTTGCCACTATAACCATCCACCCTTTAGTAGTGTTGAACACCCAAAAACTCTGGAAGTAAGTTGTAGGTAATCACCAAACTTGGATTCTTAACTTCAAACCCCCTAAGCAAATAGATGGGAAACTCATAGTCTATTTAAATATTGAAGTCCTAGAGGAGAAGGCATGTAACTGGAAAATTACTCTAGTTGGTTTTTTCTTTGAAAAACGACCCCTTCCTATGCATGCACAAATGGGCACATCAAGTATGGCATAGTAAAGGGCTAGCAGATGTCTTACTAGCTGAGGAAAATCTTATTTTATTAATTTTTAACTCAATCTCTTGTGCAAATAAAATTTTATAAAAGGGTTCTTGACATGTTAGAAACTTATCAATATTTCTGCAGAACTGGAATATTGGACCACACTTTGAGTGCTCTTGCTATTTTAATTGGAAAACCCCTCTGCATTGTTGAAAATACAACTAAGAAAATGAGAATGGGCTATGTTCATATTTATGTTATTGTGGAGCTCACTAGAGGACTTCTATCTGAAATCCCAATTATGAGGCTAGATGAGGATAACAAATTGTGGGAGGAAAGTGTTATGGTATCTTACCAATAGAACCCACTTCCTGAACTCCAAGGAAAAATACGGAGCCATAGGGAAATTTTTCAAAACAAGTAGTTATCTGGAGATAATGGGCAATGAGTTAATAAAGGATAAACAAGTTAACAACAATATTAAAGTAGCTGGAAATGATGAGAACTTACTTACAGCTAGGAATCTAGTTAACCCAGGAGTTGATTTAACTCCAGATATAAAAGTAGTGTCCTCCCTTATTCCTTCACAGCCTATAGACCATATAGTTGAGAACCCTCTTTCTAATGAAAAAACCAAAATAGGGTTTCTTGTGGAAATAATAACCTTGATAGTTCACCAAACTCTCATACTAGACCAGAAACTCCTATTACTAGTCAATCACCATTCAAACAAGTTAGTTAGGAAGTTAATATTGGACATGAGAAAGTAAGTTAGGCTTTTAAAACAATAGAAAAGAGAAGATCACAGAGGAGTAAGAGCTAAAGCTCCACACACAAGAACTTTTAATTATGTCCATTGTAGTATGGAATGTTACAGGATTAAATTACCTTATAATGCAAGCTGCTTTAAGAGATTTTGTTAGGATTGAAAGGCCTCTAATTGTAGGTTTACTAGAGACAAAAAAAAATCTTGGCAAGTTGAACATACTAAGATTAGGTTAAGAGCTGATATCAATCCATTCAAGCCATGCTTTTGAGATAATTATTATAAGCTACAAAGTAGATGAAGTTAGAGAAGTAATACTCCATTGCACAAATCAGATTATGCACCTTTCTTTATCTTTTTTCCATAAACAAACAGATGTAATTGTTTCTTTCTTCTATGAAAGCAATTTTGGTTTCCAAAGATCAATGTTATAGACTAATCTACCTAATCTCAGTAGAGGGATAACTTTTCCTTGGCTAATTTGTGGGGATTTTAACTCCACTATTTATAGGTCGAAGTTCAGGGAAACTACGTTCTTGGTAATTATATAGAGGATTTTAAACAATGATTCAATTGATTGGGAGTGACAGACCTAAAATGCACAGGCCACAAATTCACATGGTCCAAAAAATAATCCTTTGTATGGAACATTGAAAAGAAGATTGATAGTGCTTTTGTTAATGCCACTTGGCTAACTTAGTTTCCGAACAACACTGCTATTTTCCAAGACCCTATATTTTCAGATCATACCACTCATTAAAATTGAGTAATTATTTCAGAGAATTGCTAGCTTTCATCCTTTTAGATTCACCAATCATTTGGCTCACGATTCGGGATTCTCTGATGCTTGTAGGAAAGGTACATGTTGTCTTTTTAAATGAACCAAAAAATATATATGCATACAAAAGCTTAAGTTAATCAAACATGAACTTAAAGTGCTACATTCTTCTAAGAGATCAATAGATGAAATATTATTGCAAGCTAAGTATGAGCTCTCTACTATCCAAGCTCTCCTTGCGCTTTCACTAGATGATGCTTCAATCCTTGCAAAGAAGAAACATGTTCTCTCTACTTATTTTCTTTTTTTAAAAAATCATGAGTCCTTTCTTCATCAAAGAGCAAAAGTGAATTGGTTAAAGGATGGAGATAGAAACTCAACGTTTTTCTTTAATTTAATTCTTGCTCAAAAAAATAAAATAGAATTAGTTAAATCACCAACCATAAGAGATTCCTTCTTCAAAACCAAATTGATATACAAAATGAGGATGTGAAGTATTTATAAGCTACTAGGTTCCTTGAATGCAAGTTTAAATTTTGTTGCAAATTTCTTAACACTTAAAGTGAAGCATATTAAGATAGAAGATAGTGTTTTGTTAACAAAGGCTGAAAAGGATAAGGAGATTGAGAAGGCATTTTGCCAAACAGATGGAAAAAAAAACCCAAGGTTCAATTTACATGAATGGTTATTTTTTCCAACAATCTTTGAATATTATGGGGCCATTCATCAAAAATACAGTGAGAGGATTTTTTTTCCATAAGAGTGTTGTTTAAAAAAATCAACAAGACATTCCAATGCTTTATACCGAAAGGTTCCACTCCACCAAACTTCAATGAAGTCCGAACCATTTCTTGTAAAAACTTTCTTTATAAGATCATATCTAAGATTCTCGCATTAAGAATGAAGAAAATGATTGATCCACTCATTAGTGACAATCAAGGGTCTTTTATAAGCAATAAAAAGATAGGGGACAATATATTAATTATGTAAGAGCTTCCCAAAGACTATGCAAGAACTAATTCAATCCCTAACCACACCATAAAAATCAACTTTCTTAAGGCTTATGATAGTAACTGGAATTTTTAATGGGAGATGATGGATGCTTTCAGCTTTCACATAATTTATACCAGATGGATCAAAGAATGCATCTACATGGCAAGCTATTCAATCCTTATCAATGGTATCCCTTCCAAGTTTTTCAAAGCTAGGAAAGGTTTAGGACAAGGAGATCCTATCTCCCCTTACATGTTCATCTTGTGCATGGAAGTGCTTAACTATATAATCAAACTTGAAGTGGCCTCCAACGCAAAATTTAGACACCACTTAAAGTGTAAGAGAATTGGACTAACCAACCTTGGATTTACGAATGATTTTCTTCTTTTTTTACCAAGAAAATGGGGACTCCATTCATAGCTATATGTAGGCCCTCCATAAGTTCAAAGACTTGCCTGGCCTACAAATAAATCTCAACAAAAGCCACTTCATACTTTCAGAAGGAGCTTCTTGAATGGCCTCGCATATTGTTTTTCTAACTAGATTGAAAGAACAATCTCCACCTCTACTATACTTGGGTATGCCGGTCTTAACTAAATGCCTAACCGTCCTTGAATGTAATCCCATTATAGATAAAATTTAGTAAAGAATCAACTGCTGGGTAAACAAGTTTTTGTCTTTCATAGGAAAATTACAACTCATAAAATCGACTCTCAACTCTCTACACATATATTGAAGCTTGCACATTTATCTATCAAAGATTGTTACCAAGTCAATTGAGAGGCTTTCCAAAGATTTCTTATGGAACCACTCCACTAGTGTAAAGGAAAGTGCTAAAGTAAAATGGCTTGACATTTTCTATCCAAAGGAAGAAGGGGAACTTAATATCTTCTAGTGAAACTTACCAATAAAAAACTCATCCGGAAAAGGTTTTGGTGGATCCTTAAAAATAAAACATCCTTATAAATCATATGGATCCATTCATATTTTCTTAAAGGAAAGAGCATTTAGGTACTGCATAAGAAATCATCCAACTACTTGTTTTTGAACTAACTTCTTCAATGGAAGATAATGTCTAAGATATTTTTTCCTGCAATCGCCACATGCGCAAGCTAAGGATACTTATAGTACCCTTAACCTAACTCCTGACTATTCAGGGCTAACTGAATATCCTTTAACACAAAGGCTGTATTTTGAAAATCCCAAAACTCAATTAAAATACTTGTAAATTAGTTTTAAACACACTTCTATATTCACATTTAAAACTCTACCACAACTTCTAGACTTTTAAGTCCACTCAAGAGTAATCTCAACAACAGTACATAAGGTCATTTACAAACCACAAGACAGTCAAAAATTAATTTACAAAATCCTAAAGCATATCAATATAACTTATTTAATAAAAATAGTTCATGAGCCACTATACAACAAAAGTACAAAACATTGACTACCTATGTGTGGTAATGCCCCGAAAATGTCAAAAGACTGCATGATACACTCAGAGCTTTAAGCTCACTAAGTTAACTTGCATGGTTGGAAAGTAGAGGGGTGAGTACACTACGTACTCAATGACCAAGAAAAATATAAGTAAGGTACGATTTTAGGGTCAATCTCGGCTTAAACACAATCAATCATATTCCATCATTCTAACATTTTTACAACTCTTTTTGGACTATTGATCTAAGGCTAATAGAACACTCTATAAATCTCGATTTTTCCTTTGGTTGTGTTTAATCAAGATATGATCATTAATTAAACCTAACTATCGTATAACCTAGGATACGATTTCTAGATTCAATATGGCAGAGACATTATGAATTGGAAAATGATCAATATAGGTAGTAACCTCACACATTAAGGTTATCTAACCTATGTTATGTTGTTCCCAATGATTAATGATCATTAGATGCTTCTCACATGCATCAAAAGTAAAGATTATGGATTACATTCAATGTTTTAGCATTAGGTTCGAAATAAAACAATCAAAGTAACATATTCAGATCATTCATCCCAAAACCAATAAAGTCAATATCATCAACACCACAATTCGAAAAAAAATGACAACCTTAAAATGATAAAAATAGCTTAATCGTGACTTGGCGTCAGTATTCCTGTGGAATCGATGTTAGAAGACTAGCCTTCCATCTCTATTTTCATGCTCCAAGCATGGGTCATCTTCTCCATGTGCTTCAGTAGTGAAGATAATAATAGTTATACTCCTCCTAGTCTCCTATTCATCGATTTGACAAATGAAAATGATGGACCACGACTTTGTTCACTTTCTATCTCCCATTCTCTTCTGTCGTCTCACCTCCATTGTAGCCTCTCCACTATTTCATGATGTGACAAATTAAGATGGGAGTGTTTGGTCCACCCCCACTATTCACGCTTCTCTTCTCTCATGCCTAGCCACCACAGCTCTTCTCCAATTTCTCCAACCACCAAGCCACACCTTAGCACCCCTCTCTTCACGCCTTCGCCATACTATTTTATTGATGGGACAAATAAACCTTCAACCTTCTTAGTGCACATCACTATTCATGTTTAAAACCTTACAACAAACACTACGTTGTATACCTAATGCATGTGTTTCATGCTTAGCCTACATCTGCGCTATGGTTTTGCCTGATTTCCTCACTTTGCTTGTTTCATCTTTAATCTTCTTTATATTTTTAACATATGCCTCATTTTTCTTAACATTAATTACTTGGCCCATGATGACAAAAGATTGTGATTCTTCAGAAAATGACCCAAACGTGGTGCTTTCATATAGCACCTCATCATCTCGAGACACATATCCTACATCTTGAGTGATGCCTGAGTACGTACCTCGCAAGGGTAGCATGCTATAATGATCAAACTCTAGAAAATTAGGTACAATTTTTTTTTAAAAAATAATTTTCATACACGTACGTGGAAATCAACAATCAAATTTTGCACCCATTCTTTTCTTTCATAACACCAAAATCACATTTATTATTGTTAAACTCAAGATCATTCTCATTTACAAACCTTTCCATTTTAGAAAGTTAGTACATACTAAAGCATATTCAAATACACTTGATACAAAAATTGTGAAATACTCAATTTGATACAAAAATAAGAAAACACAAATGTAGATGTCGACTAATCCCGACCTTTACCTCTTACTTCAATGTAGTGGCTATACTCCCGTTTGCCCAATGGGGTAATTCTTCTGAGCCTGAAAAATATTCAAATTTTGGGTGAGTTTTATGAACTCAGTGAGTGACCATCCTCAATGGCTTACCCAGTCATATAACATGTAATTCACATCATTTATTTAATAATTGCATTGGATCATATACACTTAATCAATCATTTCACATTTTACATTCAACACATTATAATCAGTCATATCATGCATATGCAGTGCACATGAGACTCACTTGCCATCTATTATTTTGTTGTGACCGAGTGCCTAACTTTGTCGTATCTATTGTGAATATCGAGCTTAATGATAACTATCCCGTATCTATTATGGATTCCAAGCTCATTCTCATATCTATTGGAGATACTGGGCTCATTTTACATAGTGAGCCTTTGACTCTTAATCACTTTCTGAGCTCAAGACTCTTTTTCACAATTTGAGCTTTAAGCTCTTTTTTGGTGGCTACCCTGCTCACAACTGCCTTTATCTTTTATGCATTCATGAAATGGAATGCATTAATCACATTTGTATATTCTCATTCAATCACATTCGCATATCATCAGAGCTTAATCCGGCATTCAACATTAAAGTTAAGAATCATATTTTCATTCATATGCAAATGCACATTTAGAACACATTTATCATAGGACCGTGATTCGACATTTAACAATCAATTTATGTACACTTATTTCAATCAAATTAACATACAAGTAGCACTTCAATATCCCATTCATATATCACAATCATCGGACCTTCATTTTTCTGAATTCAACAATCAAATCACATTCATAATTATTCAATACATCATGTAAACAAACACACAATAAAGTAAGACCATCTAGATCTACTTACAGTACACTCCAGATTATCATTAGCTTCCAAGTTTTGGAAACGTATGAATGTTGACGTTTATCCTGCACATCCTATTTATGCAATACACATATTGTACATACATTAATAATTCCACAATTATAAGCATTTATTTATGCATAAATGTGTATATGGACTATGTATAATACATGCTCAATGAGAATCCTAGGTACTTTATAAAATTTCATATCTTATGCTCATTTTCATTTCATAACTCAATCACTCATCATTTCTTTTCTAGCATTACCTGCTCTTATGATCAAGTTCTCATTCACTTAAACTAGATACACCTTACTCCTCTTCTTTGAATCACAACTTTAATCATGTGAATATCTTTACTTCCAAACATACTTATACCTTTCGTACTTTGATGTCAATTATTCATTCACTATTTTACCAATATATTCACGTATGTGAATAGTGAAGAGGAAAAAAAGAGTATATATATATATATATATATATATATATATATATATAATCCCACTCTATGATTTCCCTAACTTTAAACCCATGTTTGTTCATCCTCAAATTTTCAAAAGCATTCACACACATACATATATATATATATATATGCAGTTAAAAAGGAAATAGAGCTTATATGTCCTTATCACTTTCAAAATTTCTGTACTCTTCTCTTGCATGGATTCAATGATCTTTCTACTCAAAAATCCTCTATGTTATATCACATAAAAATCCTCAATTATGTAAAAACAACGCATTTGACTTTTTATCTAGTTTGTACAGTATTCATGAAAATGGCTACTATTTTCGATGACTATGTTATATCAGATAAACCATCAAATTTATCTCATAATCATACTTCTCATAAAGATTAACACAATACTTACTTGTTAAAACTCCAAAATCTTCAAAATCACGTGAACCCTAATTCCTCATGCAATCACGTAGTTGTAGACGTTGGTAGGTTTCAGTTTTTTTTTTGGGAAAATGGAAAAAATAACAAAGTAGAAGTGGTAGTGGATAGAAGAAAACAAGATTTTACTCTGGCATAGATTTGATGAGAAACTCTATGTTAAAGAAAAACTGGAGAAGGATGCTTCGAGAAAGACGAAGACAAGAACAGTAACTTATCTTTCAAGGTTAAGGAAACTTAGCATTAAAACTTGTCCACTTGTCCACTTCTTAGCCTCTTATCCATTTCCCCATACTAAAACTCACCTAAGTATAATTTATACTTAGGTTTATACCTCAATCCGACTATTGAAATCACAATTCATAACTCATTGAATAACTTTCAAATTTTTCCATCAAAACTAAATTTCGGGTCTACTGTTCCATTTCTAAAATAGTATACTATGCGCAAATTTCGTCTAGAAATTAAACATCTTAGAGACTGAATTACAATTTGACTTCTTTATATGATTTATAGACCTATTTCTCCAGTTTGCTCCAAATTAAAAATAGTCTCATTTGGAATCCTACAGATCCAAATATAATCAAAATACCAAAGGATATTCAATAAAATAATCCTATTCACACTGTTCCAACAAATTCCCACACTTTCATTTGATGAACCTTTTTCAAATCAATTCCGAATACTACCCATTTTTGCTTACAGATAGAATAATGTGTTATAAATCTATTGACTCAAGAATCAAGTCATTTGGAGGTCTAGAGAAGAAGTTATAGTATAGAAGCAAGATGGTTCAGTTTTCAATTTCTCTCAGATGTAGAAACCATTAGGAAGCACTATAGCATGAAGTGATAAATAAATTTGTGAGTGTCAATTAATTGACACTCACGAGTATGAGAGCGATAGGTCACAGGCATGAGTAACTCATGGGTGTGAGTGTGAGAATTCATTGGCATGCGAGATGCAGACAAAAATTGTGTTAAACTATTTACGTGCACCCTCACTCCACCCGTCCCTCCTTTTACATTGCATCTCTCTCAATTAATTTCATATGACAATGATTTTTAGTTGAGAGGTATAGCAATGTCTTATGAGTCCAATAGTTCAAGTATCATGTCATTTGTAATTCAGAAGAAGAAGATACATCCAAAACACCAAAGGATATTCATTTGCCTCTTAGCATTCCAATACATGATCGTGATTTTCACCATCAACCCTCCAAAGTTGTGATTATGCTTGTGCATGATCACGACTTTCACCTTAAAACCTTCAAAGTCACTATCGTGCATTTGAACGATAACAACTTTCACCTTTAAACCTTCAAAGTCGCTATCATGTATTTGCACAATAGCGACTTTGATGCAAAAGTTTGAATTTCCTTAGTCACATATCCAACTTCAAACCTCCATAACTTTTGGTCCAATACAATAAAAATCGTAAATTTTCATGCTAACAATTTTATCAAAATCTTCCTAGATCAATATAGTTTAATCAAGAAGGTTTCATATCAATGCTAACTTTTCTGACTTCTCATCTTCATTCATTGTACTTCTTCTTCCTCAATCTTCATTTTTACTTTTCCATCTTAAACTCTTCTAACTTATTAATAATTCATTTATATACTCCATACACTTTTTAAACAAAACATAATTAAACTTATACTCCAAGGCTTAAAAATCTAAAACTCATATTGACTACCTCTCTCACTTCTTTATTCTCATTCCAATCTTCTTCAACTAACATATAGAACACTGAAATACATTCGTCTAGCTTCATTTCAGATCAACAACACAAACAAATAAAAAATCCAAGGTCATCAAAAATCTGATTTCTCGTACATGAAATTTCCATTTTCTGCATTTTGTTTCTCTTTTTACTTTCATATGATGCATTTTTTTTCCAATTTACCACACTTTCAATTCTTCAACAACTTAGCAATTTATCAACTCTATATCACAAACTCACAAACTCTTCATTTCATATCATTAAACTCACTTAAATTCATTTCCAAAACATATCAAAATGAAGACTACACACTAACACCAAAAATAGAGCATATTCGGATAACACTAATTCCTGCACTTCCCTTTTTTTGTATTATACATTTTCAATAACAACTTCATTTCATTATACACTGTGCATTTAAATACTTAACACTACATTACTTATTCAAATTCACCTCTGTTAACACTTCATATATTTTCATGCATGAATAGCACATCAACCATATACGTAATCTTCTAAACCATAACACAGACACTGTAACCACAATTCAGCATCGTAACCACAATTCTCAACAATATCACATTACAATTCAATTTTACTCAAAATGCCAACGAGTGCGTGTACAGTCATTTTCAATGTGTGCAGAACATCCAAATTTATGTGCGTGTATGCTAAAATTGTTGGAGTTATGTAAATATAGTGCCCTGGAAAGCAAGTGTATTTACATGTAAATTTATCTTCTTCAGTTACAGTTTTGTAATGAAAATATTTATTATTAATTGGTTTAGCCATTAGTTGGTTTAGTTTTTAATCTAGTTAAATCTCCTTTCATTGAATTTTCTTTGACTTCTTTTTAAAAATAATTTGAGTTATCTTAGAAATCATTTAGACTTGATAAAGCTCAATTAACTTCAATTTGATTATTTTGACTCAAAATTTTCAATTTAACTGAAAATTTTTAAGTAAATAAAAATTTTAATTTGATCCACTTTGTATTTAATTGTACACTTGTGAAAAATTGAAAAATCAAGTTGATCTAAATTGATTTATAGTACAAAATTTAAAAGAATAGAAAACCTAAAATCATCCAGTTGGTGACTAATTATAAAATAAGAAATTTGATGAGCCAATTTAATTTAATAAGAGATTAAATCTAAAATTAGAGAATTTGATCTTTGAATTAATTTGAATTTAATCAACATACTTTAATGTGTTGAGATTTGATAATATGAAGTTAAATCAAAACAATAAAATTAGAAACTAAACTTGAAGAGAGATAAATAATTGCTTCTAACATTTTAAATAAAATAGAGCAAGTGTACATATATAATAATTATTTATCTCTCTTTTAAATTTTTTGATGAAATTAAATAAAATAATAATTTCATCACAAAATTTGTACATATATAACTAACATTTACATTTTAAAAATAAAGTGTATATGTAACATAAATATATAAACCAAATTAATCCTTATTGATGAGGATCTACATTAAATATGTTCTAATAAACATTAAATTATTTTTAATAAATAATAATAACAAGAAAATTAGAGAGTGAATTTTAAAACAATTGTTAAAGTTGCTCTTTTTGATCATAAGATTATATGTTCAAATCACAGAAACAACCTCTTTATAAAAATATTAAAAGAAGGTTACAGCCTTGTGCATGTGTAATGTTGACTTTTTTTTAACAATTAAGAAAATTAGCAATTAGAAGTACATGTAGACTGATTAACTCACTTAAATAATGCACATTACAAGTGCGTGTATGGTGTGCAAAGTTATGAATACCGTATCGGGCTTGATACCGGATTGGGTTCTAAAATAGAACCGTATCGGTATCGGTCAGTACCGGGTACCATTTCGAGTAATTTTTTAAATTTATAAAATAATCCCTAAAATTTTTTAAAATTGCAAAATAGTCTATATTTGTGTATTGTACAATTGTATTGTATACTTTACTAATTTACTGTTTATATTAAGCATGCTTTCAAAAATCTTAATAATAAATAATAATAACAATTAATATGAAATAAGTCAATAACAATAATTTTTAAATATTTTACATATAAATAATAACCACAATTAATATAAA
>JANTPM010000007.1:21792612-21805411 GCA_025434745.1 Erythroxylum divaricatum
TTACTGCATAAGGATGATAAATTGCTCACATCAAGTTACTTGACCATGTTGTATGAAGATAAGCAATTTTTGGTCAAGAACCTTGACATAAAGGACCTTAGTATAGCATCTTCTATCCTAGGTATTCAAATTCACTAGGACATATCTCAATACTCATCAGACCTCTAAAAGAATGCATACATTGAGTATGTATTACAAAGCTTTAATACGGTTGATAGTAAACTTGTCGTAATACCTATCTCTCACAGTAAAAGATAATCTTTGGTACAGTACCTAAAGAATAAAGTAAAGAGAGAGATTTTGAGGAATGTTCTTTATTCTAGTACGGTGGATAGCCTGATGTATGCTCAGCTATATACTAGATAGGGCATTGTATTCACTGTTTGACTGTTTGGTCAATATCTGGTTAATCCAGTTATACACTTTTGGACTGTAGTCTAGCGAGCATTGAGATACTTGAAGAATCAAGGATTATATGCTGACATATAGAGAAGTCAACAGACTAAACTTCATAGGAAATTCAGATTTAAAGTTAGCTATGTGTTCGGATGATCAAAAGTTCACTTAAGGTTACAGTTCAAGTTTGCAGATGATACAATGTCGTAGAAGTGCGTCAAAGAGAGATGTGTTACTTCCTCGACTATGTATGCAGAGTGCATGCTAAGGGGCTGCTTCACAGATGGTTTAACTCAAAATTTTGATTTTTGAGTTGTTTGTGGTCTATTCAGTGGCTAGACTCATTTAGTTTTACTGTGGTATTCTTTTTATAGTATTGTTTAATAACAACAAAGAATATCACAGGGTCATAGCATTTAAAGATCAATTATTTAGTCATAAAGGTGTTGATGTGAAAAGGTGACAGTAAGGTTTGAAGCATTTAAAGACTAAGGAATAGTGAGTCGATCATTTACTTAAAAGACCTCGCCCACTTGTGTTTGTGACACAAGTATATAGTATGAGTATTTTGACGTCCTTAGACACTGTTAGTTAAAGGGGATTGTTATATTTGCTCCATGTACATTTGTACATTTTAAAGTATTATGATAGTATGATGATTCATTTATAAAGATGATCATCGTTTATCCTCAATATTACGTGTCATCATACATTGTCATAACACGTATGAAAGTCTTAAGATATGTGTTGATCTTAAGCATTTGAAGGTCATTGGGCATATATACAGATTAACCTTGTGCCTTTGTCATTTAGACACATACAGTTTAGCATAGATATCTATAAAGTTTGATATGACATAGGGGGATATAAGTTTTAATCCCATAAAGGTTCTCTAATGCAGTTTAGCATTCAGTTGGAGAATATAAAGGTTTTCTTTGATGTCATTTAGCATTTGGTGGGAGGAAACAAGCTTTCTTTAATGCTGTTTAGCATTCAGTGAGAGAAAATAGGATTTCTCTAATGCAGTTTAGTATAAAGTTGGAGAAATCGAGACCTACAAATGAAGATGATAAAATTTAGATCATACAAGCATCATCTTAGTTTTCCACACTCCATTTTCCTATTTATGTTAGTGAGGTATTAGATATGTGTGATTGTATTAGATCTATGTCACACATGACATATGCATTTGATACTTTTTGGTATTGAAAGTCTTGCAGGACAGAATGATGGACTTTTGTTATCTTTGGATCAAATGTTTTGATTTTAAACTGAGTCGGCTAATATAGTAGCGTAGCTTAACCGAGTTTTTTAAACTATTTTTAACTTGAGTCAACACTGCAATTAAGTATTATCCAAGGGGAAAAACGTTGGATATTTTTTACCTTTTTCATAAAGTTGGACAACATTTAATTGCATTTTTCAATAACTTATTAGTTAAGTTACATAATTTATTCTGGATAAAGGTAATAAAGTAGCCAATAAATGATCTAAATCAATGAGTCGAAGTCCCGATGAAAAATAGATCCTGATCAGTGTAGACTGAACCTATATCGGGCCTGTGATGGGGAAGTTCGATATGGATGTTATATATAAAGATTAAGGTCTCCTGTAGTTGCTCATATCATTCATAAGCATAAAGATTCTTTGACCCGTTAAGAGAAAAAACTTTTGAAAGAAATTGGCTGCATCCCAGTGAGCAGTTCCTGTGAAGATAGCGATGGATTCGCATTCATTTTGGCTTCAGAAAGCTCATTAGAAAGTTATGGAACCGAAATCAGGTATTTTTTTACCTTTCTTCATTTATTTCCCTTTCACGTTCGATTAGTGATACGTAACTAAAGCATCGTTACTTGTTACAAACAGGTCCTAAATTATATGGTTAGGTTGATAACAGTTTTCATCCATCGCCGGAGGTAATTTTCATGAGGTCTCGTGTTATTGTTTTATTAATAATTTTTCTTCAATAGGAATCATACTCAGTTTATTTATCATCACAAGAAACATGCCACTTCTCTTGCTTCCCATTATTCTTGATAATTTTGTCTATAACCCAAATATAGTCTAATGCTCTAATTACATTCGACTCCCATGCAATGGGATGATACTAAACACCTTAAAGTAGAAGATTGGCCATGGAAGGCAAACGATGATTAGTATATGAAGTGGATAATTTTTTCTGCATTTTTTATTTTTTCAGTAGGGACAATTTTGCCATATTCCTCCCAACAGAATGAATTAGGGCCATCGAGAACTAGTCGCCATGTCGACATTCCTTAATTAATAATGTTAAGAGGTATATTCTACAAATGTCGATTTAGAATAAAATGATGATATGTTCAACTCCAATTTTAATGATAAGTGAAAGTAGTCCAGTTTATCACTTATACATCTTCAATGTGCCTAATGATATGAAAATTACCTTTACCAAAATTTTAAAAATCTATTGTGTAGTTTGTATCACATACAGAATTTAGAATTTAAATTAGAATAGACATGACTATGCTCTTGATGTACAGAAATATAGTATTATCTTTATTAGCTACATTATTATTAATGGAAATGAATTAAAGTAAAATACTCTTGAAGACCTTTCTTGAAATAGTTACGAAGCTTTGATGAGAGAAGCGTTAAAGGTTGTTGGGAAGAAGTCAACCCATATACAAATAACAAAGACAAAAAGTAAATCATGTTCAAAACATAACTATAAACACAACACATACATCAAATGCATAATTAAGAACTCACAATAAACACCTAAAGGTATAAGTTAAACTTAGCACAACTTCATTAATGAAAATAGAACAATAGAATAATACTGATTTAGTTAATAATGGTTTTTCAACGGTGATGACTATAATACATAACCCAAACTAAAGAGAGAATTTTGGGAAATGTTGACGACTTGAACAAGAATCAAGTAGCCTTTTATTGTGGTTGTCATTGAAAACCTAATACAAAACGATGTCATTTTTCTTGTTTAGGTAAACGATGTCGTTTCTTATTTGTTGGAGTTGTTTGAAAGTAATATTAATTAACTTGCTACAATCTATTGTATTAGTTAACAAACGTTAGATGTAGCGACTAATACATAGTACGTCACCAAAGCTCGAGGGTTCATAAATAATTTTTATAAATTTATGTTCATATTCCAAAGAAAACATAATGTGAATAAAAAGTTAAATTATTCAATTAAAAACTATTTCGAAATTAATTTTTTCACCCTTCAAATAAATTATAATTGACTTACAATTTTCGAAAAATTATACTATTTAATTATATGAAATTTGAAAAACTATTTTTTTTAATTTAACAAGACATTCTAATATAATTAGAAAACTATTTCTAACACATCTTTAGAAATTACTACTTTGTAACATAATAGTCTATTTTCATATATTAAAAGAAAACCACTTTTCAAATTAAATAAAACACTTAAATAATTAAGAAAGTGATTTAGATAATTTATTTAAATATTAATTTGTACACTTAAATAATTAAGAAAGTGATTTAGATAATTTATTTAGATATTAATTTGTTAATTATTTAGAAAGTAAAGAATTTGCTTGGGTTTGGCAACGATGTGGATATTTAGTAGCAAATGGTCAACCATTTGTGACTAAGTGTGGAAGCTAGTCGTTGAAACTGATATTATGTGACTCACACATCTTCGTCACAAAAACTGTTTTGGGTGACGATGTCAAAATTTAGTAGCAAATTGTCTGCCATTTGCGAATAAGTGTGGTAGTTGGTCGCAAAAATGGTCTTCTGCGACTAAATTGAATTCGTCACAAAAACCTAAGGGTATTTAATTTAAATGTATCTTTTTATATAAATAACAAGCTTAATGGTAGATTAAGGGCTAAAGGGTATATGTTGTCATGTTAGTGATGAATTTGATAAAAATGAAATTAAGTAAAAATGAAAGATACAAATTTTTAAAATTTTTCGAGTTTTATTTTGTTTATCTACTAAATTAAAATTAAAGATTGGTAACAATTGCATATATAAATGTAAAAGACAAAATTTTCATTTTGTTATTTGTAATAGGAATACCTTATACAAAGACTCAATCAATTAAGAAAATTAAGAATGTAAAGAAAATGCTTTAATTATAGTATAGGTCGAGATTGAACTAAAGAACCAGGTCCATACCGAATTCTCTATTTTTATCAATTTTCGCATGTTTTCTTTAATTTGTTTTTATTTGTCTAGTTTCATTTTATTTTCTTAATGACAATGATTGTATAAGTGTAAAAATAAATTTAGATAACAAAAAGGTCATTTATACTTTTATTAAGAAAAATGTCATTTATATTTTTTTATTATTCTGTTTTAATATATATGATTTCATAATTTTATGTGGTCTCACTAAACTGTATTTATTAGACATAATTTCTATATTAATTTATGTTTATGATATTTTTAAAAATTTAGAAAAATTAAAAATATATAAATGTAGAATAGCATTGGCGACGCTTTCAAAATTTGGTATCCAAATGAACATTTCGCAACGAATTGTGATGTCGTCGCAAAATGGAAGGGCATGTAAACAGATTAAGTGAAACGACATCGCATTCAGGTAAGGGGCAACGATGTTGTGAATTGGTCACCAAATCTTTAATAGACCATTAACATTTATGATGAATTGTGAATTCGTCACCAAATGTGTCGGCCTAAAAAAATTTTAGCTGAGACGATGTTGGCAGCTGTGAAATTAAATGAACATAGACCCCTCCTAAATTCTCTTAGCCTTTCCTCTCTCCTCCGTTTGATTTTTTCTCTTCTCCTCGTTCATGCATCTTCTTTCATCTTGCTCTTTTTGTTTTCTCCTCTATCATCTCCTTACAATGGTAGTCGAGGTAAATGGTTTGTGCTTTTATGCTATCGATTATTTTTTTCTTGTTTCATTGTTTCCTATGTTAATGGTCGGTTTTAGCTAGGGTGATTTATTGAGTTGTTTAAGTTAAAAAATTTTGACTGTTGATGGTTGAATGGTTTTTTCAATATGTTAATGTTGGTGAAGAATGGGAAAAGATACGCTTTTTGTTGTTAGTTTGGGTTCAATTTTGTTTGTCTGTAAATTGTTTGATGAAATTTCTCATAAGATTTTAGTGTTCTATTTTGATAGGGAACAAGTAAGGTGGAGTGAAAGAATTTGGTACTACCATCCCCGTCTTTATGCTTCATGATTCTGGATTCCTGTATGATTTAAGAGGTTTGTGTATCCAAGGCCTTATTGTTGTTAGTTTATGTATTCATTTTAAATTCTAGTTTAGACATATCCAAGGGATCATCAGTAAGAGGATATTAGGAAGCTGGGAGAGCATCTATATCATTTTAAAGGTTTAGGGCAGAGTTTGCCTTAATTAATCTATAACATTCTCCTTTATGAATGTTCCCACAGTGCTCACATTTCGGAATAGGTGGCATATCCCCATCTCCTCTTCTACTGCCGCCCACCGTTGAGGCTTAGTGAGAAACAGTAGAAGTTCTCATAGGTCTTGGTCGGCTCGCATCGCTGCTCCTCTCCTCAGACTGCAGAGGGAAGGTTCTAGCACTCCTCGCAGGTATAGACGTACCACCTCCCCTCTTGAACCGCTCTCTTCCCTTCCTTTTCCTACTAACTGCACTCTTGATGTTCTCAACTCTCAACGCTGCTTCAACCAACTGTTGAAAGTCACCAAAGTTCTGCACTACCACCTTCTCTCTAATGGCTAGGTGCAGACCCGGCTCAAACCAGCAGCACTTAGCAGCCTCACTCAACATCATCTTTGAGGCATATCTCGACAACTGGGTGAATCGGCGCTCGTACTCACTAACTGTTATCTCCCTCTGGGTGAGGCTCAGGAATTTCCTCTGCTTCTGCTGAATGTACACCTCAGACAGATATTTCTTCCTGTAAGCAGCAAGGAAGTCCTTCCATGCCAATCCTATCGATTTCAGCTGGCTCCCCGGTACACACTCCCACCAATGCAAGGCATCCCCTTGAAGCAAACTTGCAGCATAAACCACCCTCTCATCATCCTCACACTCCATCTGATCCAATACTCTCTCGGTCTTCCTTAACTAGGTCTCGGCTTCCTCAGGATCAGTCGTCCCGTAGAAGTCCACTGCTTCGTACTTTCTCAACTTGTCAAACTGTCTCCCCTTCTTAGCTGGGGCCGAAATAGAAGCCTGTGGTATTTAACCCATAGCCTGAACAAAGGCTTGGGTAAATACCTGGAACAGTCTCGGATCTAGAGTAGGCACTTGCTCAGACTGACTAGGCGACTGCTGCGTCTGAGACCGGAGGGACTCACTACTTTGCCCTATAAAAGCCTCAGCTGGAGCCACTCCCGGGGCTATCGACTCATCGGTGCTCTCCTCTCTCAGTGGAGAGTCAGGTGCAATTGAACCTTGCAGAACTTCTCGTGTCCTTCTACGAGGTGGCATCTTACTCCTTCAATGAAAACATTAATGATTAGCTACAATTTTTTTTAATCTTAGCGCCTAGATGTATGCATGATATGCATGTCACTTAATACAAACAATCAATTCATAATGCAAAATTTAATCACATATCAAACAATTTCCCTACTATGCATCCTAAGCTTAGGAGAGAACCTAAGCTCTGATACCAAACAATGTTGGACCTCGTCTCCGAAGCCCAACATTCGGAAGTATAAAAACATAAAAGACCCAAAACCTACAACTTACTGGTCACAATTTGGGGAACTTACAGTAGAGATTTCAGATCAGCTTCTTCAGAACAATTGTTCCTCATATTCTAAAGATTCCAACGCCACCAAAAACGCTCAATTTGGATTAGAAATGGAGAAGTTATGATCAAAATACTGTCTTATAGGAAACAAACCAAGACTGGATACTCTACCCAACTTCATGTCAGAAATTGAAAGTTTTAGAGGCTAAATTGTAGATCGGCTTCTTCAGATAAATTGTATATCCATGTCTCTAGTTTAATTTGAAAGAAAAATCAAATCGATCGGAGTACTATAGCTCAAGATATCTCCAAAATATCGAATGATGTTTACACTTTTTCGACCGGTCAGCTCACTTTGATCTGATCGATCTTTCTCCATTTAATTTTAAAACCATTCAATTTGGTATGGAAAGATAGAAAAATGTCTTAAGAATCCAACGCTTCAAAAATTAGGTCGATCGGAGGTCGGACGAGGAAGTTATGGCCGAAAGAAGGAAGGGAGGTCGGCCGGCCGAAAATCGACCCCGCTGGCCGATCGACGAGCGCGCCAAGGCGCGCGGGCCCCTGCTCGCCTGCTCGTCCGATCGGTCGAGCTGCCGAGCACTGCGCTCACACGCACGGTCATCACGCGATCCGACCTCCTAACTTCTAACCTTTATATCTTTTGACTCCTAACTCCAAAATTTACAAACTTAATATCGTTGGAAAGATAAAAGACAGATCTACCATTTTCAAGAAGGACTCAAAAGCATGTTTCGTCTCTAAAGGGGTCAAAAGTTTGCTTCAAGATGATCGATTGACAAGCTCCTCAACAGTACTAAAACTTGTAAACATCATACCTTTTGACCCAGAACTCCAAATTTAACAAACTTGGTGTCTATGGAAAGATAAAAGGACTCTCTACAACTTCTATGAAGATCATAAGAACAAATTCCAACTCTATAAGGGTCAAAAGTGGACTTAAAGTTTCTATCTGTAGTTAGCCATTTTCGCAGCACCTGCTCTCAACTTTAACAACTCACCTCTTCCAATTAGCACATCCAGAAATAGCACATTATGCATCATTGGAAAGCTCTAAAGCTCCTCTACAACTCTCAAGAAGGTTACTTGATCCCATCCTTCCTATATTAGCCCAGAAATTGCCGTAATGCACAACTTACCCAAAATTGACTCCATGAACACATCAGCCCGAAAATTGCAGTATTTACGCCCCACTTTAACAGCTCATAAACCTTTGCGAATTTCCAATGAGCTATCCCAAGTGAACTCCAATAGCATCTCAATAATGAATAAATGCACATACACATTCCTTTGTAAGGTCATAAACTATTCGCAAATCAACACAAGCACACAAGGAAGAGAGTACTAGAGTTCTTATTCTCTTTTCCAATCATAGTAAAGAATTCATGCATAGCTTTAGTTACATATCAATACATCCACAACGAATTAAGCACAAGATACAAAATATATGAGATGCTCAATGTTTGATATGCTTATAAAGCTATTCAAAAGCTAGTTACTAACTTAATACAAAAGTATCTAAAGTCTTGGAGTTTTTCCGATGCCTTGCAAGGTTCAACGCTTGACTTGATTTGCACCTGAGGAGGGAGAATGGGGTGAGCAAACACGGCTTAGTGACTAACACGTTTATAGCCATCGAGTAATGAGCTATACAACACATAATCAAGAATCCAAAACATTGGCAATTAACATATTATGCACAAATAACCAACCTTATCACATAAAGCACAATCAACCAAAATCATCACACAAAGCATAACATGAGAATTTCTATCAATCGTAACACGTATTATGCATCATAAACACAATTAATGATGAAAAGCACACAAATGGTTCGAGAGTTCCATAACAAAACGGTTTGCACCGTAAACAAAACGAGTCCGATTTTTCAGGATCTCGTGGTCTCAAGCGGGCAACCGAAGAAGGTTATGGATCATCGTGCAAGAGACTAACGAAACATGTTCTCTCTTGCCCAATCACAACCAATCTATGCTCAAATATTCAAATGAAAAAACAGCACTTTTATGTTTCTTTCATTCTACGAAATCATCATAGTTTCATACTTTTCATTCATATCAAAGGAAACATATCTATTTCATCATACACTTTCAAATATATACCACAACTCAACATACACGAAATTTAAACAAAAAGAAAGAACACACCTAGGACATTTGCCCACCACACAACAACTATAAAAATGTTACCCACCTAAATGTCGAAATCCAAGTTCAAGATTGCCCTTCCTCCTTGTCTTGAGTGGGGTTCTCTTGATTCCCTTCAATTAAACCATACTCCATTCAATAAATACATTCCAAAGAAAGTCATAACATTTACAAATCAAGTAAAGATAAAATCATCTTTAAACCGAACCTACCCATAGGCCATCTATGCTAGAAAACCAAAACTCTAACTTAGAAATCCCAAAAATTCACTTGATTTCACCTTTCTTTTCTTTCTTCCCTCAATCCCTACATAAACCCTAACCTCCATTTTATCCCATTCTTGAATCTAGCATAAGCAAAGATGTAACTTACCTCTAACAAGTAGATTTCTCTTATTTTTCTTCTTCTTTCTTCCTCCCTTCAAGCTTCCACGACTCTTTCTTTCTTTCTTCTCCTTAGCTCACGTTTTTGCCTTCCTTCCCTTTTGGTTCTACGACAACTTCTCTTCTCCTTCTTTCTAATTCATTTATTTCTAATGCCCATTCCTTCCAAAAATACCCTCCACTCATAAGGACTTTCCCAATTTGCCCTTACTTTTGTTTCATATGGCTCTACACTTACAAGCCTACTACAATATAATCCAACTTAATCCTAACCCTTCATTCTAATTTCAAATTTTAATTCCCATTCATACTTGCAAATTTCAAGACTCAACTATATTATATATATATATATATATGTGTGTGTGTGTGTGTGTGTGTGTGTGTGTGTATAAATAAAACAATTAAAGCAAAAATAAAGAATAAATAAAGTAAACGAATAAATCAATAAATCAATAAATAAAATAAAAAAATTTGGGGCCCAACATATAGGGATAAAGTAATAGTGCGAAGCTAAATATTTTGCTCCCAAGAATAAATCAGTCGCAATAAAATCATTATAATATTGCACAAAGTTCTCTAGCCAACTCCAATTGGTCTTCTATAGGCATGCAATTGTACTAAGAATCTCTCTGTCTTAGTTTGGTAAACACCGTAACATATTAGATTGTCAACTCCAACACCTTGAAGGTTGAGTTCTATCTAGTTGGATAATCCAAACTGAATTTTCGTACTCGGAATGCACAGTACTCGTATAGTTTCTTCAAATTTGTCAACTTTTTTAAGTGTTGCATTCTAATATCCTGCATAATTAGAATTAAATTTATTGCTTCTTTTATCATCTCTAACTCATCATTCACAATCAAATTTAAAATATGTGCAAAACAACCTTCCGCCAACAAAATGCTCCCAACCCATCTCTCATTCTTCAATTTTTCAATCATAGCATCATTTATGCAACAATTTTCAATTGTTATAGCGAACAATCTGGTGCTAATATTCCAATCTATTAAGTAGTCTTCCAATACAGTTGTCAACCTTTGGCTTGTATGTGATGTTGGCACATAAATGAGCTTACCATGTACAAATATGACTAACATCAATCATAATATAATCAAAAAGTAAATTATAACAATATTAATAAATTACCTCAAAAGTTTATGGTGTAAATCCAATCATTGTCAATATAATGTCTCATCGACGCTATATAACCCTTCTTTTTTTTATCAGTTATCCACATATATGTCGTAATAACAATTCATCCTACAATATTTAACAAAAAACGGCAAACCCCACTACACAAGACTCTTCACTTTGTGAGGGTCTAAGGAGGGTCATCAATTGTATGCAACCTTCCCTTTACATTTAAAAAGTGGTTGTTTCTGTGACTCGAACTCATGACCCTCATTACTTAAAAATATTTTTATATTTTCTTTTTTCTTTTCTTTGTTTATCTTTATAATGTCCTTTTTTAATATATATTTATTTGCAACCTTGAAGGTCGGTTGCAGTGAGCTACAAAACATTCTAAATCTTTTGATATCAACTATAGATAATGAATGTTCATCAACAACTATCATAGAAGCTGTCAAAAATCTTAATTTGTTGCTACCATAAGATATTGCAGTTATTTTATACATCCTTATAAATCATAGAAGCTATCAAAAATCTTAATTTGTAGATGTCATAAGATGTTGTACTTATTTCATTCTTCCCTCTTCCAAGGTTAGGGTCAAAAATACTTGACCTCATGATACGATCTTCTTTATGTTACATGATCTACATGTCTCTTTAAATGAGAAGTTTTACCTTTTGAACTCTGGGTTAACATCTTATGGCAATACTTACATTCAACTTTTCTACTCCGTCCATTAATATAGTCTTGTTAAAGTAGAAAAGACTATATTATAAATAAATTAAAAGGACATTATTATATTATTAGTATTCCAAACTTAGAAGGATTAAGACAGACACCTAGTACTTATCAAAGATTTATGGATAATAACTTAGAAGGATTAGAAGATTTTACTTTAGCTTATATAGATGATGTTATTATATTATTAGTATTCCAAACTTTATTTTTCAGTTGATCTGGACTTCTATCTTCAGTTAATATGTGACTAGAAATTTTCACTTTTGTCTCAAGTATCATATTAGAACTTTCCACTAAAGGAATATACTCATCTATCAAAAAAATCAACATATAAATATATGTGTTATTTATAATCATAATTGATAATTCTTAAGCAAAGGAGAATAGGAGATCATAGATGATACATCATAGATTTAAAGTTTATTAGTAATTTACATAGTCATATAGATGCCTATGTATGTGTTTTCGTTGACTTATACGATCACAAAAACTAGCTTGTACATAAGCAATGTCATTTAAATTTTAAAACAAGGCTTCACAAATTTTCATCGTTAGGACATGAAGCTGGGCCTGAGGCTCAATCAACCCAAGCCTAACTTGTTGACTTGAGGCTAGACCGAGTCGGGTCTAAGCCCAAATACTATCCTAGGGTGAGAGCCAATATTTTTGACATGGACTTCCATATGTAGGTACACTCCATAAATGATCAAACTCAAAGATCTATTGGGACTTGGTCAACATTTTGTAGGAGAGCTCGTTTAAACATGACAATATGTACGACAGTTCAATGTTGTATAGGAATGTGTATCATATTGCCTCAAGTCAACTGGATTAATGAATAAATGTATCAAATCTAAATTGGTATTAGACTCTGATTGGTTATATACTCCCCAAATTGTACTCTTTTTGTTTATTTGCTTTGGAGTTTTCAATTCTAAGAGAATTGATTTATTCTATTAAATTTGGGAATTTACTAAACCCACAAAGGGGGGTGGGTATCGAGTTTTCATTTCAATATAATTTTTTATTACATTTATTTTTTACTCTTTTATCCTCAGCCTTTGCCCTACCTATTGGGCCCCAAATGTTTTTCTTTTATTGATGTTATTAGGTATGAATTGTAAGTGATAAGTCGACTTACACATGTTCGGTACCGATAAGTCGACTTGTTCATTGGATACGTCGACTTGTTCAAGGTCGGTACTGTCTATTTGTGCCCTAAAGGCAATCCCCTTTAGCGCGTTTTATTCAAAGCCGTGTG
>JANTPM010000007.1:21939581-21950206 GCA_025434745.1 Erythroxylum divaricatum
TAAACTCTTATTGCTAACTAGAATTCCTAACTAAGCAAGGATTTAGAATCCTTAATAAACTCTTATTGCTAACTAGATTTCCTAACGAAGCAAGGATTTAGAATCCAAACACACACAGCATCATAGAATTTAAGTCTATTTTTGCATCCTGCCGCAAACCTTGCCGCGGTCAAGATCATCCATATAATCCAAAGCTAACTGGTCCGCATCACAAGATTTACTGGAGATACACGCAGTGCAATCAGGTCGCGCCACCAACTTGTATTCCATAATTTTCCACTGATCATTGAATGCCTTTGTTGTTCCGGATCTGATTTCTCTTATGCTAAACTGCAAGATGTTGTAGTTCGTAAAATATCACCTCAGGATTAGTAAGTACGGAAAATTTTCCATGTAATGATCCTTTTTGCAGTTTAGCACGAACTACGTGGTAGCTGCTGACAACCATATATATATTGTCGTTGTATTGAAAATTTCTGTACTTATTATCATCCTGCAACTCCATTTTCATGAATTGCTTGTAGATAAGCAACTCGAATGGTACTGAACAAGCTATGAAGAGACTTTTAATGGACTACTCAAGTGGTAGTACCTGAAGGGTCTTGAGCATAAATATTTGACACAAAACAAAACTTGAACTCCTTATCCTGGGAGAAAATTTCGTATCCTATTTATGCAAGAACCTTAACACGCTGAACTGTTCGATCTTTAACCAAATTTTAGCTTCAGATCGTATTTTTCGGGGATTAGTTCTAGCTTCCTTACTTTCAAAATTTTAGCTTCAGATCATATTTGTCGGGGATTAGTTCTAGCTTCCTTACTTTCAAAATTTTAGCTTCAGATCGTATTTGTCAGGGATTAGTTCTAGCTTCCTTACTTTCAAAGTAAATGAAGTCTTCTTGTTATAAGTCTTCCACACAAAAACCCTTCTCCCCTATCTTCAGAATTTTTGTTTCTACTTTTTCTACGCTAATGTGAGCGCTTAAGATTACATTGTATTTGTGATGCTGCACTTGCCAAAAACTCCATGAAAAACATAAATAACCTCAATCTCCGTGCATGTGATCTTAAGCCCATGAGTCACAAGTCCACATAGTCGGCAACCCAAGGTAATTTATTCAATTGAGAGTAGTTAAAGCGCACTTTCAGGAAATGACATGAAAAGCAGAAGTCTCTCTTCTAATCTCGGAAGAGTAAACACATTCACAGAAAACTATGTGTGATTTCTACCCATATGGAACGGATTTTGACATTCTCTAAACCTATGCTTCGCGAATTTCGAGACACATTAGGCGGCCTCTAGTTGATGACTCCTCGTTATACATGGCCAATCAATGCCAACAGGGAACGAGATTCTTCTTTACAAGTTGTTCAACAGGTCTTACTGTTCTCTATATAAAGCATTGGGTTGCTTCAAATTTTTCGACAACAAACAGAGCACTATCTTAGCACTAGGAGTCCTAAATTCAGTAAGACACACAGAAATAACATATTAAAGATGGAGAGGAAGAGCAGCTGCTGTAGCGGAAGAAGCTATGCCACTAGAGTAGCTTCACCACCAACAAAGAACGAAGCGGTGACCCCAAAACGGAAGCCAGTAGCTAGGGACGAAACTTTGGCTGCGCCAAAGGAGGAGAAAGTCGATGTCAAGCAAGACATTGGAAGTAGTTTTACTGCCCCTGTTGCTCCTTCTCTTGTTGTTCCTGCTGCTACTTCTGTCAAGAAAGAAGTCGATGTGAAGCAAGACATCGGAAGTAGTTTTACTGCCCCTGTTGCTCCTTCTCTTGCTGTTCCTGCTGGTACTACTGTCAAGAAAGAAGAGCAAATGGAGGTTGCAGCTGGCTTTGATGACGATTGTTGCTAGAATATATAATGGGGATAAGTAGCTAATAAATGGGTAATGGGGTATTCATTAGAATACTAGTTGTCTTCCACATGGGATTTTGAGTTTGTTTCATTTTGTCGTTCTTAATAGACCCTATAACAAGCTACTATTATTTAGTTGTGATCACTCTCTCTTTCTCTCTCTAAAGCAGAAGTATCAGTAGTTGATATGTTTGTGAAGTTAAGAGTTAACGGTCACGATGGTATGAAAATATCACCACACTATAAGTTAGGATCGGCTGTACAGTTGTTCATAGTGCTATTCAGCATGGCTATATGTTTGATTGCAGCGCTTGAGAAAGCCTAACTGTAAACTACAGTGTAGGAACTAGTAATTTAAGCTGTTTAAATTGGAGCATCAGGCGATAATGTAAGGAAACTATTACTTTTATCTGATTTCAACTCCAATAGCGCTGGAGCAGCTATGTGACCTTATCCAAATGTGATGTTCTGATATGGTTAATCCCACTGCAAGTGCTGCACAAATCGAGAAACTACGAGTACACGACAGAGTATTTAGCTTTTATCCTATCGCACAGTGCCCTGGTTCATCCATCTGTTTGAAAAAATGCAGTCCCAAATCAACATCCCGTCTCTTACAGAACCCAGGAATCATCAAATTCCAAGCTTCTAGTCGGTTGCCTGATTCCGCTATTGGTTTCAATTTGATGACGAAATGGTCTACTTCAAATTTAATAAATTAATAAGAAATTGAATTAATAAAATAACTAAGTTTAAATAAAAATTTGAAAAATTTTAAAATCCTTGAAATGTATAGTAAAGGATGAATAAAAAAACAAATGGATGAATGAATTAAAAAGATAAATGGATGAAATATGTGACTAAATATTGTGAAATTTATATAGTAGAAATGATAAAATAGTTCAATAAAATTTATAAGAAAATCTCTAAACGAAAATGTTATAATATTTTAGTACATAATTTCAAAATAAGGTTAAAATTTGAAAAAATGTATACGAATAATATGGTATTTTATGATTGGCTAAATATGTATAAATAAATATTGTTAATTTTAAAATTTGTGGGAAAAATAAAATTTGTTAGTGTAGATAAATTGCTTAGGAGAAAATAAGCAAAAATAAATGAATTAATAAAATAAAATTTTGTAAATGTATATGAGTCATATGTGTTATAATATTTTAGTACTTAATTTAAAAAATAAAGTTATAATTTTAAAAAATGTATACGAAATTAAGACTTAATATCTTATTTTATGATTGGCTAAATATGTATAAATAAATATTGTTAGTACATAATTAAATATGATTGGCCATTAAGTCACATATATGACTTCTATAATAATAATATTTTATTTTATTTTAATTAGATAATCAATTAATTATTTTGTAATTAATCAATAATATACTGTAATCAATCAATTGATTATATATATTATATTTAATAAAAATGAAAAATATAAGCACTAATTCTATTTAATTAAAAAATGAGTAAATTAAATATATTTTAATAAATCAAGACTTAGTTAATTAATTATTGAATATCCGTCTTCGTTCATGCCCTCAGTACTTACTATTATATACTTAATATACTTTAAAAATATAATTAATTGATTGATTAGTTAATTTTAATATAATCAACACATATATAAAATTTTATTAAATATTAAATACTAATTATTTTTAAGCTAAATAAATATAATTTAATTATATTTAATTAAAAATTACAACAAAAATTTTTTGTATATTTAATTAAGAAATAAAATAATATACCTTTATCAAAGTCGTGACACTTAAGTCAGCCTATGACTAATATAATCAATTAACTTAACAGTAAATACTAAAGATAAAATATTTAATTTTATTTTAATTGATCAGCCAATTAATCATATTATAATTAATCAACCTATTAATTATATTTAAATTAATCAATTAATTATATATAAATTATTTTTAGTTAATTATAATTTAATTATATTTAATTAAAATGAAAACAAAAATATGATTAGTATATTATTTAATTAAGAACTTAATTATTTAATTAACTATTATAAATGTGTTGACAATCTTTTTTAATTAATCAATTAATTATTTTTAATTAATCAATTATTGTTATTATTAATGGTGTAAATGTGTTTACAATATTTTTTAATTAATCAATTAAATATTAGCATACGTGGATGCATAGAGTAGTTAAGTAACACAATAATAAACTAAATTCAATTAAATCATAATTAAATTATATAATGAAAGAATTACTAATTAGCTAATTAATTATTACATAATGAACAATTAACCAGTTGGTTAAAATATGATTTATTTAAAAATTAATTACTTTATTAACATTTGTTTAGTTATAATTAATAATAATTAATTGATTAATTACATAAAATATAAATATATAGCTAAGTAGTACGTATTAATGTAATTTGTAAATAAGAATGCTACGTATTACATTATAAGGCAAAACCCATTTTATAACATCCAAAAGACCAAAAGAGGAAGTCCCTAACATAAAGCCAACCATCTTAGGAAGTCCACGATCATGCTACACCACACGAACGACTAGAATCTCACGACATCGCCTGTGACTTTTGATTGTCACTTTGGGGATAAACTTTTAAAGTCATGATCATGCACATGACATGAACTGTTGGAATCTCACGATCATGCTTATTAACGATTGTGACTTTGAAGGTTTATAGAAAGGTAGATAGTTTCGAACATTTTTTAGTATTTTAGTCATAACTTCTTCTCTCAACCTCCAAATGATATAAGATTTGAACCAACAGGCTCGTAACACTTTGTTTTACCTCTCAACAAAAAAATATAGTCATCTAAATTCATCTTTTTTTCTTAATTCCTTCATTACATCACAGGTGTGATACGTTAAGTCACACCCGTGACATCTCCTTTATTTCTTTTTTTGTTCTTCTAAGTAACTACATATATGTATATATATAAACTATATGATAATCATTAATGCGGTAACATATATACCAAATATTAATATTGACAACTTAATCAAGTAACTATATTTTAATAAATCAAATAATTAAATATATTCCAATAATTGATAATAATAATTGAATGAATTTATTATATTCTAATAACTATTAATTTTATGAAAATTAATTAATTAATTATTATTTAAGTATATTGAAATAATAGGATAAAAATATTCAATGATATAAACTATAAAAGAATTAATAATAATTAACAATAATTATTAATACAATAACATATATACCAAATATTAATATTGACTACTTAATCCAGTAACTATATTTTAATAAATAAAATAATAAATATATTCCAACAATTATTAATAATGATTGAAATAATTTATTATTTTATAATAAATATTAATTATATCAAAATTAATTAATTAACCATTATTTAAGTATATTGAAATAATAGGGTAAAAAATTTAGTGATATAAATTATAGAATAATTAATAATAATTAACAATAATTGTTAATACAGTAACATATATACCAAATATTAATGTTGACTACTTAATCAAGTAACTATATTTTAATAAATCAAATAATTAATTATATACCAATAATTATTAATAATAATTGAATTAATTTATTATATTCTAATAACTATGAATTATATCAAAATTAATTATTTAACCAATGATTTAACTGTATTTTAAATAGTTAGAACTATTTGCTATATACAATAATATATAAATATATTCTTGTTAGGCTATTGTGGGCCTACAAATTTAATTCCCAAACTAGAAAATGATAATTGGTAGTATAACACAGAGTATGAGGTCGATCCTACGAGGAACTAGAAAAATGATTCAAACAATGATTTTCTATTCAGCACCCAAAAAGATAAGACAAGCAAACTTCCAGATTATAGGTGCTTAGAAAATCTAAAGAATTCAAGCATCCAACCAACACAAGATCAAGTGTTACTAACTTAAGTGTGTTCCTACGTGGGTGTGGATGGTGATCGGATTGAAAATTACAATTATAACTACTTTTTACCTCAAAGCTGAATGCAAGCAAATTAGAGTGCAAAATTTTAGTATAGGAAGACCATCACATAAAAATTTAGTTAGGCAAAAATTAAAAGTTCTATCCTACATGCAATGTATCATATAAGGGCATATTAATCTAGACATGGCAGATTAATTAACCAAAAAGTAAAGAATTGATTATTATTTTTTAATTGTTTCAATTACTACTACATAAGAAATTACTTGGTAAATAAGAAATTTACCAAGTCAGCATAACATGGTCTAACATACATATGAAGAATGGAATATAAGTGCTCGTTTGGGGAGGAATCTTGCACTAAAACTTCGGTAATCTCACCTTTGGTACTCAACCTACTCAAATGATCAACAACTTGGTTCTTAACTCCCTTCTTATCTTTGATCTCCAAGTCAAACTCCTAAAGGAGTAAGATCCACCTAATCAACCTGGGTTTGGACTCTTTCTTACTCATAAGGTACGCAAGAGCTGCATGATCTATGAACACAATAACCTTTGTACCAAGAAGATAAGATCTAAATTTCTCAAATGAAAACACGATAGCAAACAATTCCTTCTCTATGGTATGGTAATTAAATTATGCCTCATCTAATGTACGGGATGCATAGGCAATCACATGTAATTTCTTACCAAGCCGTTGCCCAAGATTTGAACCTATAGCAAAATCACTAGCATCACACATTATCTCAAATGGTAGATCCCAGTTAGGTGCTTGAATGATAAGGGCAATAGTCAAATGCCTCTTCAACTCATCAAAAGCCTGTCTACATCCATCATCAAAAACAAATTTTGTATCCTTAGTAAGTAACCTACACAAAGGAGTTGTAATCTTCGAAAAGTCCTTAATAAACCTCCTATAAAGGCCTACATGTCTAACGCATGAGGGGTTAGGCAAGGACAATATAACATCTACCTTGGCTTTCTCAACCTCAAGACCTCTAGAAGACACAACATGCCCTAGTACCATACCCTGTTCTACTATGAAAAGACATTTCTCATAATTAAAAACAAGATTAGTATCAATGCACTTTCTTAAAATAAAAGACAAAATTTCCAAACATATGTCAAAAGAATCTCCTTGCATAGTAAAATCATCCATAAAAACCTCAATTATTCTCTCAACATAGTCAGAAAAATATGCATTATACATCTTTAAAATGTAGTAGGTGCGTTACATAATCCAACAGGCATTCTTATATATGCAAATGTTCTAAATGGAAAAGTAATGGTGATTTCCTGATCCTCAGGAGCAACGAAAATTTGATTATATCCACTATATCCATCTAGAAAGCAGTAAAAAGATTTACATGCCAATCTCTCTAACATTTGGTCTATGAAAGGAAAAGGAAAATGATCCTTTCTAGTTGCCAAATTCAGCTGACGATAATCCACACACATTATCCATCCACTCTAGACTTGTGTAGGGATAAGCTCTTCATCCTTGTTCTCAACAACAATGATCCCAGTTTTTTTAGGAAGCATATGAATCGGGCTTACCCATCTGCTATCTGAAATAGGATGTATCACATCTGCATCCTGAAGTGAATCACACGTTATTACAATGTTTATTAGAGGATGTATAAATGCACAAGAAGGAGGGGTTGAATTGTGTATTTTCCCTTTTTGAAAAACCTTCAAAATCGTGTTGTCAAAAGAAAAACTTATTCTTTTCACAAGAACTACCGTAAATCAAAGTTAATCGTATTCTTTGAAAACTTGTTTTAAAACTAAGTAAAAGTGAAACTTTGAACGATGAGAGAGATAAGGATAAAGAGAAGTTGACATAGTAATTTTTATACTGGTTCACCCCAAACCGTGGGCTACATCCAGTCCTCAGATGTCTTTCTGAGATTTTGCTATCTCTCAACAAATTTACAAGTATTCTTTCTTTCTAAGCCTCTTCAGGTCTCTTTACAGTCAGTATTCTTTTATTCTTAGCTTCTGCAAGCTATTTGTACTACTTTCTTACAGAAAGATGTTTGAGCTTCGTTACAGTAAGATAACTCTAGCTATTTGCACAATAAACTCTCAAGTAAGCTTTATAACATTCACGTATGTATGTAATGTATGTATCTGTAACTTTTTGCGTATTTGTAACTTTTCAATCTTCAACTTCAACTCATATTTATAGCCTTTGTCTGCAGCTGCTTTTTGAATCTTGCTTCTTGAATCTTGAAAGAAGCGGTTATTTAGTTAAGTTCTGTAACTATCTCAAACTGACTCTTGATTCAGACGTGATTTGCTTCCGTCTGCTTTTCATTGTCTATTTTTGCTTCCATCTGCTTTTCAATCTCCATCTGCTTTTCAATCTCCGGTCTGTTTTTTAATCTTCATCTGCTTTTCAATCTTCCGTCTTCTTTTCAATCTTCGTCTGTTTTTCATTCTTTTGTCTGTTTTTTTTCATCTATCGTCTTTTTTCAATCTTCGTCTTCTTTTCAATCTCCATCTGTTTTTCATTCTTCCGTCTGTTTTTTTCATCTATCGTCTGTTTTTCAATCTTCGTATGCTTTTCTCTTCTATCGTCTATTTTTTTTATCTTCCGTCTGCTTTTCAATCTCCGTTTGCTTTTCTTTTTCCCATTATTTGTACTTCATCAAAGTCATTAATGTAAAGACATTTTGAATTAACACATCCAAGAGCTTTAACATCTCTGTTTTCACCACCTCCATTATATGTGGATTTAATTGCCTATGTATATCTCTCTAGATGGCTTAGAATTCTCCTCCAAATGAATCTTGTGCATGTAATTCGATGGACTGATTCCTTTAATATTTGCTAAAGTCCATCCAATTGTAGTCCTATGATCCATCAAGATCCTCACTAGCCTCTCCTTCTATATACTAGTTAAGCTCTTTGCTATAATCATAGGAAGTGTACTATTGTCTCCAAGAAAGACATACTTCAAGTGATCAGGCAAAGGTTTTTACTCTAGTTCTAGTGCTTGCAAAACAGAAGGTAAAAGCCTTTTGTGCGAAATAGGTAAATTAATGAATTCGAAGTCATACTTGAGTAGTCTGTATTGTAAAGAATGCAAAGCTCAAAATGAATCGTACGCATTCTCGAGAATACAGACATCCCTTTCTATATCCACTAACACCTGCTCAACTAACCCATGGCTTAAAACCAAACTCAAGCCATCATCCATATTAAAATCCAAGACCTGCTGGGCATACTCATCGATAACATCAAAACGAGAGATAGAGTATACATTGTCATATGGATATTTTATGGACTCATTAATATTAAAAAAAATAACCTTATCACCCACTTCCATAGACAATGTTCCAGCGTCAACATCAATCTTAGTCTTGGCAATTTTCAAAAATGGTCTTCCCAACAAAATAGGAGTGCTAGTGTGTGAACTATCATACTCTATATCAATCACATAAAAATCACATGGAAAGAACAAATCATCTACCTTAACTAAGACATCCTCTAGCACACCTAAAGGATATACAAAAGTTCTATTACCAAGCTAGATTACCACACTTGTTTTAAACAAAGACTCTAATCCAAGAGAATCATATAAATGTTTAGGCATCACACTGATAGATGCCCCTAAATCACTTAGAGCTAGTTCTACCAATACCGCAAGGAATAGAAAATACACCTGGATCTTTTTGTTTTAATGGCAATTTCTTCTGAAGAACTGCATATACTGCCTCCCCCATGTTCACTATCTCCATACCTTTAAGTTTATGAGCTCTTTTTATGGTACACAGCTCCTTCAAGAACTTTGCATACTTGGGCACCTATTTGATTGCCTCAATCAAAGGGATGTTAATCTTAACCTTTTTAGACAACTCCAAGATATCCTTATCCTTGTTTTCCTTCCTAGACTATGAAGAAAAAGAAGACAAAGGGAAAGATGGAGTTAGTTTATAAGGTGAATCTACGGGAGAAGAAAAACTTACCTTAGAAGCAACTATAGAGGGTCCAGCCTTAGAAGAATCAAGATTAGGATTCTAAGTACTCTTAGGAATTGATTCAGCCACCAATTCCTCTTCCTCCTCCAAAGCTATTTCCTTTAATTTTTGCTCTCAAAGATGCCTTTAACTTGCTCATATTAGAAGTCAACTGTCCCATTTGTTTCTCTATATTTTAAGTACTTGATCTAGTTTCTTGTTGAAATTGCATGAAACTCTGTTGCATGGTCAATGTATTAGATGCTAAGAACTTCATAATAACCTTCATCTCATCCATATCTGACCTTAAAGAAATCGGATTGGGCTGTGGTAGGGCTGGTCTAGACAGGAAAAAAGACTGTTACTGAAAACTAGGTGGATTCACACATCTAAATCCACCATCACCTTGCTGCTATTGTTAATGGTTCCCATATCTAAGGTTTGGATGATCTGTTGGAACTCATATCCGGATCTCCAACTACCTAATTTGAACCCATACTTATACATGATTCGGGTCTCAACCGGAAGATAAAACGAAAGAGCGGAAACAAAAGCAAATCGAAGGCTCAGAATTGAAAGCGAAACGAACCGAAAGGCATAAAGCTGAAGCAAAGTCAACCAAATCGAAACACAATGCAACCAAGTCAAAGCAAACAAAGGGTTCAACCGGACTTGAGGGCAAATTTTCGAGAAATTCAACTTAATCTGAACATGTTACATTTTGGCAAGAGAGGGTAGAAAACTTACTGAGAAAATCAATGGTTCGAATTTCGTGCAAATCGGAGGTCAAATGGAGAAGAAACAAAGAAAATAAGAAAAAGGGTGAATCGGAGGCCAAACGA
>JANTPM010000007.1:21960016-21971734 GCA_025434745.1 Erythroxylum divaricatum
TCCAAAAGGGGAAATTCATTGTATTTTGATTTGCTTAAGTTTGAATGAAAAAGGTTATAAGAAAAAGAAAAAAAAATATACCGGATTTTGAGAGAGTTTGAGTCTAAGGAATTCCAACGCAATGCTTTTCTCTGTTCTTTGTTCTCGGATGTCGGAAAATCGTTTTTGATTTTATTCGCTTCGTATCCGGTTAGCTTCTTTGATTTGTTTCGCTATTTTCGCTTCCGCTTTTGACTACTCCGTTTGGCATTTCGCTTCGCTTCGTTTTGCTTCGGTAAATTCGTATTTCGCTTCGCTTCAATTATTGTCTTGTTTCCGCTTCGCTTTGTTTCCGTTTCGATTCCGTTTCCCGTTCTTCATTTTTCGGTTGGGATCCGGTTCCTAGATCGGGTCCCAACAACACACCCACTGATTATCGATGTTGGCTCGACTTTCATTTGTGGTGAGTCCGGACTACAGTCGACAAGAGTGTCATGACCCTAGGTGATGACCTCGTCGGTGTGCAGACCCTGGGTGTGCAGACCCTCATCGGTACCAACATCAAGGGTACGGGAGTCGCTTAATTAGTTATGCCCAGCACATGATTGGCCAAGAGTTTCCTCACCAATCATAAAAATCATATACAAAAATTAAGTAAAGCATCATATTTTTATTTATTGGTCCAATTGATAAAATGAAACTATACCATGGCTCTAAGCTAAAGGAGAAAAAATACATGCATAATACATGACTCGATTGTGTACTTGTAAATTCCAAAACACTGTTTTATGCAATAAAAATCACCTTTTAAAATTCAAATGCAAAGTTATTCAAAAACATAGTTTCATAAAATAAAGCATTATTGTTTGCACTTTAAACTCGGATTTGTTAAAAAAATAATATTTCACAAAATATGTAATAAAAATATAGGTTTCAAAAACCATGTTGAAACATTATTTCTTACAATAAAAGTTATCTTTTTTTACTTTAAACGCATAGTTGTTCAAAATAATGAAGTTTATTAAATACCTAAACATATTAGCATCCATTTGAAATTCAATTTTACCATATTTTGTCTAGGTTAAAGATTCACATACAAGTCATCATGTTTGTCTTAGGATGCTCTAATCCTATTTGATAAATAAGGTTTCCTCAACTTACCTCAAAAGAGGTGTGCACTACTTTGCCTTCAAAAATTCTCGTTACGAGCTCCTTGATTCCTATCTCTCGAGCCTTTATACATAAAAGACATACAATGAAATTACTACTAAACATAAATTTTATAATTATATACCATCACTTAAGTGTATAAAACATAATATCATTCCCTTTGAGCTATAGGATTTGCCACTTTAATTCCTCATATGGTTACTTCCTTACTATCCACATTAGTTTTTCTTTTGCATTTTTAATGCCTTTAATCCAATACTTACTCATTTCAAAATATAATTGAGCCCTTTATCCTAACATATTAAGACATTACTCATCAATCTAAGCAACATTTCAAGTCCACTCTAAGTTGACATAAAAGTATTTTCCAATGCACAGCATCAAAATCCTTAAATCCTAAACCAAGTTCACTTAGGCAATTTATCAAACACCTAAAGTCGTGAACTTGAAAGCCTCCTTCTAATGTACTTATTCCTCATTTTCCATCACCAATTCACCTCATATATACATAATTAACATCATAGAGTTCATTTAAACCATCAATTTCAAAAGATATTCAAAGTTTCGCAAACTTTCACCAAAAGGTGACAATTTGGGTTTTGGCTTAAAGAACCCTCTCCATAACACATTTCATTCATCTAAACCATGTTTCATGCATATTCAAGCATGGAGAACAACATATCTTAACACCAAACTCAATACCTTAATGTAGAGAGAGATGAGACAAAATTTATCTAAACCTTCCTTTGGTGATATCTTCTAATCCTTTGAGAATTTCTCAAATCTAATGATAGATTTCAGTTCCTTGACCCCAAATTATCTTAGAATACCTTGATTTTAGTTTAAAAACCAAAAATAAGGGTGAATTTTGATGATGGCCAAAACTTCCTCTTCTTCCTCTCTTTTCTCCTTTCTTCTCCTTTCTTTTAATTAAAACTAAGTGTTTTAAGTCTTAAATGGGGGGTGACGTGCACGTCCATACATAAGAAAAGTCTAGAATTTTGACTCTTCTTTGACCAAAATATGGTGAATTTACCATTTTACCCTTAGATTGTATGAAATTACAATTTTACCCTCCAAACTTTCCAAAATTTAAAATTAAGCCCAAAGTTTAGAAATCTCCAAAAATTTTATTTTCATTTTGGTCATTGAACTTTTGCAAATTATAATCAAGCTCCTTAACTTTATAAATTTACGAATTGGTCCTTCAAGAGTTGAAAAATTATATTTAGGTCCTTTAACTTCTGACAATTTGCAAATAAGCCCTTATTATATACATCAACTTTTCCAAGTAAGCTCTCTAAGTGTCCAATGAGTCTATAAATCATGTCTAAACATCTTTAAGGCATTATAACTCATTTAATTTAACCACCATGGTCATATCCATCTAGTGGACTCGGTTTCATCCACTTAAAAGCTCATATGTCGAAAATCTCCAAGATTTCGTATACCGATAATTTTAAGTTCATGTAAGGGCATATGACATTATAAATCATTAACATATACACCCAAATGCATTCAATACATCTTTGAACTCATATAAAACCATATGTATATATCAATATACAGTAGTATCTACAAATACAGTACAAAAAAAAGGGATTCAAAAGTTCGACGTTACAAATTAATTCTTATAAAACACATGTATATTAATAACCATGTATTACCTAGACTGTCTATAATTATATATCATTGTAGGTATAAAGTGGCACATACGTTATTATCAAGCAGTCTGTCAAAATTCCTGATGGAGAACCATGGGCATGTGGAAGACAAGAAGAGAAGCATCCATAGTGTGATTCGCCTCAAGGAAGCCTAAGATGTGACTTGCATGGACATGAGCTTGCAAAAGGAGGCTTAGGAACTGAAATTGGATCAAAATTGAAGTCTGACTGTTCAAGGCAAGGGAACGAAATTCCCATATCAAAGGCCTAACATTTAAGTCTTCCTAAAGATCCATTACAAGATGTTGGAGGCCCAATGACAAGAGCTAGGGCCAATGCAATGAAGCAAGCATTGAATTGTTTAATCCAAGATCTTCAAGAGATAAAGCCTATATTGTTGAGTCAGATTTCATATCATAAAGGTCCAATAGGCATTGTCTTACTCCTTGAAGCCTAGCATAAAGTGTCCAAAGGACCACATGGAGTCCAATTAAGAGAACTCACTTAAAATAAGATGTGAAAAGCATGTGCCACTTAAAAATAAGCATAAGGACGTGATCTATAAGGTCCAACATGTTCAAATCATGTTTTAATTAGTTTGCTTTTTGTTTTCCATGAAATAAGGTTCTCTAGTCAACACCTTTCTAAGTTTATTTTGTTTCCTTTTAGGGATTGATTTGTTTCCTTTTATTTAGTTTCTTCTTTAGGACATGAATTTATGAAGTTTTCCTATAAATAAGCACCCTCTATTTACTTTGAAGGGGATTTTTCATTTAGAAATAATATTTAGAGCTTTCTTATTTTCTTTGTATTCTTTGAGAATACTTGACTTATCAAAGGAGTGGTCTTCCTTTATGGCGTCCCAAGGTTAGAGTTCTAAGAGATAGGTTCTCTTAGGGTTCTTTCCATTGACCAACATTCTTACTAAGGTTCTAAGAGACAAGTTCTCTTTGGGTTCTTTCCATTGACCAACATTCTTACAAAGGTTCTAAGAGATAAGTTCTCTTAGGGTTCTTTCCATTGAACAACTTTTTTTCGAACGCCTTTTCTATTTGTGCTCTATTTCTATCTTTTCAATTTTGTTTCTTATGCTTTCATGTGTGTTTGATTCTATTCGTTCCCAGGCATAGTTCTATCTTGTTGAAGGTTCTCTAGGATAAGTTCCTATTGGGTCTTGCATTAGCTACGTGCGCATGCGTTTAACTCAAGCATTAAATGCTACATAAGCACAACGTATGCATGTGTTAAATGCTACATAAACGCAACATACGCATGCGTTTAATGCAAGCGTTAAGCATATCAACTGCTGTACATTTTTGCTTTTTTTGTTGCTCCATGCTTGGTTAATGATGCTGTTGTTTTGGTTCATTCTAGCTGCTGGAGTTCCACTTCTTTTGGGATAAATTTGTTCACTTCTTGATCTGATTTTCTTTGTCTTTCTCCATAAAGACAAGTAAAAATTAATCTTCAAAAAATAACCCAAGTATAGTGCTTTCGAATCACTTTAATTTCTTTGCTTCCAACTTGTACCTAAAATCATATATAAATTAAAGTGAGTATCTTAAGCATTTTTGTGTTATCAATCGCTAACTATAAATAATTAAGCATATCAACAATCAAACACATATCAATTTCTCCCAGACTTAGCTTTTGTCCGTCCTTGGGCACATTTACTTAATTCCCAAATTTTCCAAGACAATATAATCATAACCAAAGATGAGTGACTTTCAAAAATCATAGCAAGATGTCAACATTCCAATCTTTTACTCATGATCAATCAAAATTTATCATCTTCAAAAACTGAGCAATCTAATGGTAGACTCGAAAAATGTGTTTAATTAAAATATATCCATGGGTACACTCAACACCATTCATGATCATGACAATCCATAACTTTGCATATCATTTCATTTCTCCACCACTAATGTTCACATGCAAAATCATGAATAAAAGGACTTTTCAAGTTTGTAATGTGGGTAAAGGTAAGGTGAGATGTATTTGGGTTAAGTAGCATGAAAATCATCAAATCTAGTGAAACAAAGCAATACTCATCAAAACTGGGTACACAATGCAACATTTATATTTCACAACCTCATTCAGCTTTCATATACAAACCGCATGAAGCATATACCAATCCGAAGGTATCACTCATTCAATTTATGTCAATGAAATCATGAGAGTGAACCTTCCAAGCTAACCTCTACCTCATATTCAATATACTCAAATAACACATCCATTACAACTCTAGGAAGATGCATAAACCAATAACAACTTTTCAACACATAAGCAATTCTTCCTTGATACATTTATTTTAATCAATTTTTTCATTTTGCATTTTTCTTTCTTGCTCATTTTCTTTTCTTTTTCTTTTTTCTTCCTTTCTTGTCCATTTTCTTTTCTTTTCCCCTTTTTTTCTCTTTCTTTTCTTTCTCTTTCTTTACAAAAATTAAAATAAACTACTTCAACATGGGAATTTTGATAATAAGACATAAAATGACATCCTAACATTATAACCAACCCTCACATATGTAACTTAGAATTTTGTACATCCACAAACTCAACAATCACAAATGTTCCACTAGCTATATAACTTGGGTAGGACATTTGGTTAAGTTTAAAAGCATAAAAAGTCGTTTATAAAAAAAGAAAGGCTAAAGCTCAAAGGGGTTTATCATGAGAAAAACTATGTTAATAGGATAGGTTATTTGACTAATGTAGTTTATGAAAAACAAAGAATGCCTAATCGTATCCATGTTAATGCATGTTATAAAAATGTGGTCTCTAATAGAAATTCAACGCAAAATCAGGATGTATAAGCCATGAAGGTCACACATCATCAAAAGGCAATGAGACTAATATAAATGTGTCAGTTAAATAAAGCTCAAAATCTCATCGGTTTTGTCTACCATTAGTCACTACTCTTCAAAAGATAATGCATGTCTATCAATCAAAAGAGCAAAAGTACTTGCTAAAGTTGCTATGAAATCCTCTAGTCAATCACACTCTAATCATGATTATATAATCCCAGAAGCAATAGAAAACGAGAAAATGTTTGTTTCATTTTTTTATTCTTTCTATCATTTTGATTGAAAACTTGAAAACAAGTAAAACAAAGAAATTCAAAAGCACACATGCATATAAAAAGTAATGTGAAAATGTCAAGGAAAAGAAATTTACTTCCCTTGGGTTACCTCCTAAGAAGTGCCTTTGTTTAGGGTCGCTGGCTTGAATCCTTCTTCTCCTCACGTGACAAAATTGTGATCTTCAGGTATTACAGTTAGCACCACTTCCATGCGAGGTAGTTTCGAATAGGGCCTTAGTTGATTGTCATCCTCAATCAACGTCTTCTCTATCCTCAGATGCTCAATCCTGACTGAGTCCATATACTTTGGAAATATTTCGAACATCTCTTCACCTTTTTCTTCATCATTCAATTCCTCCAATCTATATGTAAAGGTAAAGAGTTATTTTCAAGAATAATCATAGACTTAGTACTTACCTCCAAGCTAAAAGATATGTCCTTTGCGGCTTCGATCTCCTTCTTAACTTCTTCAGCATAAACAATTTGTTAAGGGTTGACCTCAAGATTCTCAAGTTCCTCATCACTTTGCAATGTTTCCGTACAAACATCCATTACGTACACCTCAGGTTGATACGACTACTCCTCTTCGTTTTACGATTCTAGGTGATCAAAATTTATTGTTATCTGTGTTGGACCCCGCTTTCAGAGCCCAATATCAAAGTCGTGAGAATGTGAGCCTAATACCCTGTAGTTTCCAAAGCCTAACAATCCGAAGTCATAAAGCATGAGCGGGCTTCCTTATGGGGTTATTTCAATGAATCCTCGTTAGCTATCATCCTATAAAGGTGATGTGCCCCACCAGTTAAACACCAAATCACAATTTGACTTCTTAAAAAACAATTGTAGCTCTATGTCCCTCTTGTTTATTTTGAAACAAGAACCACCTCATTCGGAGATTTATAGCTCAAGCTATGCCTAAAAATCCAAGTACATTCATAACCCAATTATGCTCTTCTAACCAATCCCTCATATTTATTACGCCATTATTCTTAAAATCTATTCCTTTAAGAATCACTTCATTTGGGGGTTAGGTGATGAAGTTATGGCCAAAAGAATCAAGTATGTTTATGTCCTCAATCATATTGTACCTCTACTGGGAGAATTGACATAACTTTCTCTACAAACCTCAAACTATTGTTTTTATTAGATAGTTTGAAAGAGAACTTCTATATCTACAACTTATGTGAAGACTCCGAAATGAAATTCGATCATCTACAAGGTCAAAATGTGACCAAATAATAGGATCATATGTATATTGCACCAGATGATATAATGTCAACACCAGACAATATGACATCACCAAACGAAGCGTCCTCACTAGACAAAGCGTCCTCACTAGACAATACATCCTCACCAAACAAAGCGTCCTCAACAGTCGATACATCATCACCAGACGACGCGTCATCACTAGACGACACGTCATCACCAAATGACGCGTCATCACTAGATGATCCGTCATCATTAGACAATACGTCCTTACCAGATGACATGTCATCACCAGACAATACGTCCTATACTCCTAAGCATCTCCATTATAAGGACGATAAATTTCGACTCTAATATCCAAAAGTTTCATAATTTATAACATTGGAAAGCTAGAAAGATAAGTTACAACTACCATGAAGATAACTTGTCAAATTCATCCTAGATCAATCCATATTTTGCCTTATAGTAAGAACGTGAATTTTTCCCTTATGGAAGACTTGAAATTTTGTACTATGCAAACATGAAATGTTCTCAGCATAACTATTCGACTACCAAAATTATTTCATTAAACTCTCAAATCTCAAATTATTTGTCTCATCACCTTCAACTACATCTGATCAATAATAATTCCTATCTTCCTTTCAAAAATTAACTCCAATTGGAAAACCCAAAGAAATCTATGCATGAAATTGATCCTAGAATACCTAAACCCATGCATTTCCTAAGCTTCATGAACTAAACCCCTTTCAAAAATCCAAAGCATTAAAAATGCTCTTACTTTCAATCTTTACCAAAAGAAGCGATGTTTGGTTCCAAAGAAAGCTCTTATCTTCCTCTACGTTTTTCCCTTCTTGCACAACCCCAAAATATCTCTAGAAGACTAAGAAAAATTGAAACCTAGATGACCCCCCTTCTTTTCTCTTCTTTCTCTCTTTTTTCATGCTTCTCTCTCTTCTCTCTTTTCTTCTTTTCTCATTCATGTTTCTGGTTTCTTCTAAATGCAAGACAACAATTTTTTCTCCCCTTTTATACCCTTCCTTCAATGCCTTAAAACTTTACATCTTAAGTGATGTTCCAACAATGCCCCTCATGCAATCTTATCACTCTAACACTTCAATTCAATTAACCTATGTCATATAATATCACTCATATTAACATGCTAATTAATTCCAATACAAATTAATCTAGCAAGACCCCAAAATTAATCTAATCATGCTTATTCATCAAGGAAAAAAATTCGGGGGCCATCATTTCTCCCCCTCTTAAAAGAATTTCGTCTTCGAAATTCTTACGTCAACCGTTAAAGAGGTGTGGGTACTTCTCCCTCATGGCTTCCAAAAGTTCCCACGTGGCCTCTTCAACATAATGGTTTCTCTACAGGACTTTAACTAACTAAGCGGTCTTATTCCTAAGGACCTTATCCATAGTGTCCAAGATCTCTACCGGAGTTTCCTCATAGGTCAGATCATCTCTCAACTAAACCTCAGTGGTCTGAATGATGTGAGAGGCAACTGATCTACATCTCCTCAATATGGACACATGAAAGACGTCATGTATCTGTGACAATTCTGGTGGCAGTGCCAACCTATAAGCAAGTAGTCCGATCCTCTCTACAATCTCATAAGAACCCACATATCTCAGACTCAACTTGCCCTTCTTGCCAAACCTCATGACTCCTTTCTAAGGAGATGTCTTAAGAAAGACTTTCCCACTAACTTTATACTCCATTTCCTTCCAGTGTGCATCAATATAACTTTTCATTCTATCTTGTGCTGCCTTAAGTTGATGCTTAACCAAATTAACCTTGTCGACTATCATCTGAAGCAACTCTGGCCTTATCAGTTTCCACTCTCCTTCTTCATCCCAACATATCAGAGTTTTATATCTCCTTCCATACAGTGCTTCATAAGGAGCCATTTGAATGCTCGAATGATATGAAATATTATAAGCAAATTCAATCAATGGCACGTGTTCATCCTAAGCGCCCCTAAAATCCATCACACATCACCTAAAATTCAACTTGGTTCTTAGAGCCTCTTATAAGTTTTCCCAAAATCTTGAAGTGAATCGAGGATCCCTGTCAGAAACTATAGAATCTGGAATCCCATGTAATCTTACTATCTCATCAATATACTTCTTTGCTATTACATATAGAGAGTCAGTCTGTTTAATTTCCAAAAATTAGACTGACTTCGTCAACCGATTAACAATGACCCATATAGCATCATGCTTCCTACTAGTCTTAGGAAAATCCATAAAAAAATCCATGGTCACCTGTTGCCACTTGCACTCAGGAATGGACAATGACCTTTACTTGCCAGAAGGTGCCTAGTGTTCAGTCTTGACCTGCTGACACACTAGGCACTTACTTGCACATTCTGCTACATCCCTCTTTATACTTGATTCTAACTTTATTCTTGAAAACATAGTTGATTCCAGATTCATTTAATAGTGCCATTATTGATAATCGTCTACTATTATGAAATAAAACTCATCATTCCCTTGAGTAAACTCCTTTAGTTACATGGAGATAAATCGTAACACTACAATCTAAATCATAATCAAACAACTAAATTGATTGTTCAACTGTGAGTCAATTAATTTGGATTCTAATAACATACATGTTTCCCATACATCTCCATGTATATGTATATTATTTACCAAAAAATCTTAGTACCTTATGACTAGTTATATAATGCTCATACTTGTAAAACCAAACTCTTTCGTTTCATTAATAATAAATATTTTCATTACAAAATTATAACTGGAAGAAAATTATGTTACATGTAAATATACTTTCTTCCTAGAACACCATATTTACATAACTCCAACAATCTCCCACTTGCCCTAAAGCAAGTATGGCATATCCCTCATTCCTATCCCTTCTAGGTGACCTTTAAAGCTCTTTTGAGACAATGTCTTTGTGAATGAATCAACAAGGTTTTGTTCTATGGGAATCTTTACCACATTCAGCTCTCCACATTGTATTATCTCCCATATGAGATGATACTTTTGCTCAATCTATTTAGCGGCTTTATGATTTCGAGGTTCTTTAGAATTAACCATTGCCCCACTATTATCATAATAAAGTGTAATGGCTTTTTCTGCCTCAGTTACCACCTCCAAGTCATTTAGGAACTTGCAGAGCTAGACTACTTCTTTTGCTGCTTTACAAGAAACAACTTACTCAGCCTCCATATTTAAATATGCATTACAAGATTGCTTAACACTCTTCCAGACTATGGCTCCATCTCCTAAAACAAATATAGAACCAAAACTTGATTTCCTTGAATCAAAATCTGATTGGAAATTGGAATATGTATTGTGACGCCCAAATACCCCTAGGAGGATATATGGATGTCACACAACATAGTACAAACAAACTAAACATTTTACGGAAACATAGCATTCGAAATCTTCGGTCTTCTATTGGAAGCAATTCAGAACAAACATACATCATATTATACGATGAACTTAAAACAAACTTGTTTCGAACCATACATACATTATATCATACGAACTTAATAAAAATTTTGTCGCAAAAACCGAAACCAGATTGAAAATAATTATTACAAAAACTTACAATAATTCAGAACTATACACTTTTTATATAAGTCAAAATAAACTCAAAATATATTTTTGACAAAGTAAGACTCAGACTCCATTGGCCAATATGGTTGACTCATCCCAGTCTTTATAATCCTCGCTCTAATCCTACACGAGGCAAATCCACCATGCTAAGCATATAACTTAGTGAGTAATAACTAATCTATGGATAAGTTGACAACATATCATGCTAAATCATGTAACAACATATACATGCATTAAACAATAAATCAGACATAATGTATTTCAGAACAGATTTTATAATTAACAGAACTAAATATCATAAGAGGGTATAAAGCCTTCAAAATCAAAACATAATAATGTTTATGTCATAATTAAACATATATTAGAATTACAAAATTAGATAACTGCTAATCCATTTACAGAAACAGGCAACGAGACTTATATAGAAGAGACTGAAGTCTCGAAACCAAAGTGTCTAAGAGAGACCGAAGTCTCAATACTGAAGTGTCCAGGAGAGACAAAAGTCTCAACACTGAAGTGTTACAAAAGAGACAAAAGTCTCGACGCCAAAGTGCTATAGGAGAGACAAAAGTCTCGACACTAAAGTTCCACAGGAGCAGCTGTAGACTCTTTTAGACATGCCTATTTACCCAAAACTAGGAATAAACATATTCAAAAATAGAAATGTCTGAAATTCAATTCACATATCAATCAATGTTTTCATATCATGTATTCAAGCATATCACATTCTTACAGCTTTGCAAATCATTCAATGATCCAAATCAATAGCAAACAAAACAGTCAAAGCAAAACTATCAAAAATTATTTGCTAGATTACTTACAAAAATTTACCATGTAAATTACGTACAATTACTCAAGGATTACTTACAAAATTTTTTACTATATTACTTACAAAATCTCCCTTTTTGCTTATTGCCTTGAAGTTCGGTAATATATGGAGTTGATTGAGCCAAATTTATACTACAAATTAGGCCTGTTTTCTTTAGTGATTATGCATTTGTTGACTCCTGATTTATGATTTTTATG
>JANTPM010000007.1:21986249-21996250 GCA_025434745.1 Erythroxylum divaricatum
TGTCTTGGAATCCGAAAAGAAGCAATCCACTCACGAAAATAAGGTATTTTCGTTAATCCTACGTGTTTTTGATTATATGTGATATTTTTGTATGGTCTTTTCCGCAGCGTATTGTGAATACTCGGATCGTACGCGATCCAACACATGCGACCATCTTGATTGTTCAACTTTGAATCAATTAATTTAGATTATAATAATATACATGTTTCCCATACATCTCCATCTATATGTATATTATTTACAAAAGAATCTTGCTACCTTATGACTAGTTATTTAATACTCATACATATAAAACCAAACTCTTTTGTTTCATTAATAACAAATATTTTTATTACAAAAGTGTAACTAGAAGAAAATTAAGTTATATATAAATACACTTGCTTTCCAGGGCACTATATTTACATAACTCCAACAACTTTTATCATCATTAAACGAAGTAATGATCTTATCATTAAATGGTTTAATGGTTGTCTTTTAATGATGGCATGTATTGTAACTTTTTAGCAGTCATTTGATTAAAAAAAGGAAGAGGTGCATTTGATGTACTCTCTCTTCCTTCTTTCATCCATAACTGAAAATGAGAAGGTCTCATTTAGGTTATTGGTCTTTTCATATAGCCATCTTAAACAAATGAGAAGAGTCTCATTTGTTAAATTCTTTATGATTGCTTAAAAAATGAAGTGATGCATTAAATGCACATCACTTCTTTCTTTTGTGATAACTGAAATTTAGAAGGAGAGTAAGAAGTGTTCTTGCATTTTTTACTCACTCTCTTCTCTTATATATGCATAGCTGAAACTTGAGTAAAAGGTCAATGACAAAATTAGGAAAATATCCTTTCCTTCTTGTATCCTTTTATAGACACAAGGCTCATCTAGGATTTGTATGAACCCATAGGTTTTGATAGACTTATCAAACCAAATGTTCCATGACCGAGATGCTTGCTTCAGTCTATAAGGGGACCTCGACAATTTGCATACCTTATACTTATTACCTAGCTTAATGAATCCTTGTAGTTGGGCTATATAAATGGACTCCTCAAGATCCCCATTAAGAAATGTGGTCTTGATTTCCATTTGCCATATTTCATAATCGAAATAGGTTGCTATGGCTAAAAGAAATTTGATGGACTTAAGCATGCCAACCAAAGAAAAAGTCTCCTCATAGTTTATAGTCTCTTTTTGACTACAACCTTTAGTTACCAATCTAGCTTAAAAAGTGTCCTCCTTTCCATCTAATCCTATTTTCCTTTTGAAGATCCATTTACACCCTATGACTTTTCCATCTAATGTTAAATCTACAAGGATCTAGACCTATTTCCAATTCCATCGCCTTGAGCCTTTTTTCTACATCAACATCATTAATAACCTGTGTATAAATAATGGGATCTGTTTCTTCTTTGTCTGAGACGACAATTATGCCTTCTCCTGGACCTAGATACCGATCTGGTTATCTTAAAACTCTCCCACTATATCTAGGCATTACTTGATGTTCAGGCAGCTCTTCTGATTCAACTCTTGAATCCATTTCGACATCTTGTTCTACTATATCCAAATCAATTCTTTATTTGGATCAAATAGCTAACTCCTTTAATACTACTTCACTTCTTCCTTTATGATATCTACAAATTCTTCCTCCGTGAAGGTTGCATTTTACGACACAAATATCTTCCTATCTTTTGGACTGTAAAAATCGTACCCTTGTGTACCCTTAGGATATTCTAAAAACAAACATACTTCTGAACTTGGTTCTATCTTTGTGGATTCGGGCCTTAGAACAAGGATTGGGTAGCCCTAAGTCCATAAGCACCACAAATAAGGGAATCGTCTAGTCCATAACTCCCTAGGTGTTTTAGGCACCGATTTGGATGGAGCAAAGTTAAAAAGATAAGTTATTGTTTGTATGACATATCCCCATAATGATTCTAGAAGGCTAGCATAGGAAATTATTGATCTTACCGTTTCAAATAGAGTCCTATTCCTTCTCTCAACTACACCTTTCTGTTGAGGTGTTCAAGAAGCTAACAAGTTGGAAACAATTCCATTATCATTTGTTTGAACTCTCCAGATAAGTACTCAACACCTCGATCCGATCGAAGTTGTTTTAATGGCCTGCTTAACTACTTCTCAACTTCAGCTTTGAATTCTTTACACCATTCAAAGGACTCACTTTTTTTATGCATCAAAGATAAATAGCCATGTCTAGAGTAATCATCTATAAAGGTTATGAAGTATTCATAACCTCCTCTAGCTTGTATGTTCATGGGCCCAAACACATCAGTGTGTATTAGGTCTAATATGGATTCAAATATGTTTCCTTTGGAAGGAAATGAGGCCTTGGTCATTTCTCCTTCAATACAAGACTCATAGGTGGGTAATGGATCGTTATCGAAGCCTGCAAGGATACGATCCTTTATTAACCTGTTAAGTCTTTTCTAATTAATATGACCCATTCTTAAGTGCCACAAATATTTTGAATTACTACTAAAGTCATTGAATTATCTTGGTTTTATTAATTCTGTGGTGTTTAGTGAGCCTATCATAAGTTATATAAAGAACAATCCTTATTTAATTGTTACATTACAAATAAAATCCTTATTCTCATATATTGAAACAACATTTTCAAAATATAAGGAATAACTAGACTTTATTAAGAAAAAATAGAAATCATTTTCCATATATTCATTGGGATGTAATATTCATCCTTTAGATATAACCTATGACCACTAGGAAAATCTAAGATAATTCCTCCTACTAATTCTGTAGAAACTTAGGATCCATCTGCTATCTTGACTTGAAACTGATCTTTAGGTAGTCTTTTCCTTTACTGGAACCCTTGTAAGGAATCGTAAACGTGGTTAGTAGCTCTTGAATCTAATATCTAAGAATTAGATAAATCTGCCACATTTCTGGTTCCTAACAAACTTAGGAAATCCATACCTCTTGGTGTCCTCTTTGGCCTTCTTTTTCATAGGTTGGACTTTGACCCCTGTTTGGGCCTTTTTTTCTTTGGACCCTTCTAGAGGGTAGTCATCAACTCACTCAAGGTGTAATCCTTAGTGTTGAGCTTATAGTCCAACTTAAAGTACTAAAAAAAAGAGTTTAAGTTGTTGATGATCGTAATCATCTGTGTTTCTGCATCCACGTTTGCCCCAAGCATCTCAACCTTAGTAATTGCAGAGAATACCTTAAGCATGAAATCCCGCACCAGTTTACAATGTTTTTGTCTGAGATTATGAAAGATTTAGATATCTTTCACCCTTGTAGACTTGGTCCTCACACTAAACTTCTCATGTAGGTGATGGATCATTGCACCGACAGTTTTCATACCTGCAAATATCTTTTGCAACATTATGCTGACATAAGCTAGAATATAGCACTTTGTAGTCTTATCAGCAATCTATCATCGCTCATGTTGTTGAACTTGCTCAGAATTTGACTTATCACTTAGAGGTGCAGGCTCATTATATGTTAATACCCACGAAATTTGTTCATATTAAAGAACAATGTCAAGGTTACGTCTCCATTAAATTTCTCTCTGTTTTCCAATTTGTTATTAGTCAAGAGCATAGTGATAGGGTTCATATTATGGTGATTATGTTTGAAAAATAAATTATTAAAGAATAAGCAAACTAGTCACCCATATTGGAATTTGTAGAAAATCATGATGTATGTATGCATGATGATAGATTTAACAAAACTTAAAAAAACTAAATATTTATACGACGGTTATTTTTCTTATCTATAATGGACTAAGTGACAGTAGGCTACCTTATTTATTAAAAGAAAAAATCTACCAAGCATCTTCACGCCTAACTTTTAAAGAAGCTCCATAATTTGGTACATACATTTATCAACAGAGCTATGGTGGGTAGTTATTGATAAAATATGTTGAGTGTGTAACCATTTGATTCATCCACTAAAGGTACTTGCAATCCATACCTTGGTGGGTGTTGGATCGGAAAATAAAACATGCAAGATTTAGCTAAAATGGTATATTTCAGATTTTTTTTAGAAATCAAAGCACAACAGAAGCAAGATAAGTAAATCAACATGTAAAGCCATATATGATACAGTATATGGAAAATAATTATCATAAAAACAAGATGGAGATTATATTATCGACTCCTTCGCTACAACTTTAACTCCTCCCTGTGCTATCCTATCCTCAGCAATATGTCCTCTCTCTTTCATCTCGCAAGTTAACGTGTACAAGTTTGATATAAAAAAATGTCTTGCTTTTTAATTTTGCGTACACTTTTTCTGAAGGAAGTTCCATATTCTTGTTATGGGAAGGAAAAAATGTTAATTGTCAGGTATATAATAAAGATATTATAATTGTCATTATATTAAATCGCATCTATAATAACCCAAAAAAAGTATAACCTAGTGGTAATAGTGCATAGCTTCAATTGTAGTAAACATCAAAGGTTTTTCAACAAGTTCACCCAAAAATAGAGGTTGTAATAGTCTCTATTTCATCAGTCAAATCCACATCATAGCGACATCTATATTTGCAATAAAAATCTAATTAGAATATATATGTTAATTAGATATATTGAAAGCTTGTATAGCAACGAGATCTTCTTCACGGGTGTGACTAGTTATGTTACAGCGGTGAAGAATTGTCAAGGGTGTGAGATACAAGTCGCATCGATGAAAAAGGTGTCACTGATGTGATTTATAAGTCACACCTATGAAGAAGATGTCACAGGTGTAACTTGTCACACCCGTGAAGAAGGTCTCACAAGGTGATTTAACACATCAAAGTCGTGACATCCAAGTACAAAATGTTAAAATGTTGGGAAAAAATCTATACATATAAAGTGGATGAGAAGAAAAAGATAGTAAATTGAAAAGAGAAAAGAGAAAAAGGAAAACTTGGGTTTAGCAAGAACTTTTCCTCTGTAAGAATTACAAGTGAATGGAACTCCATAAGTAGTACCTATAGAACGAAAACATTTCTTACTTGCCATATACCAGTACTTTTGTGAGATGTGTTGGAAGGAAATATTATCTTTAATCCATGTTGTCTGCAAATATATAATAAAATATTTATTAAAAAATCAATATCAAATAAGCAATGTCCAAGAGAATATAAAATGTATTTACTTACTGGTAGAATTCAAGAAGATGATTCTAGTAATTTTATGATGTGATTTGAAAGATATATCAGGATTATATCTCAGATAAGCTTGTTGGTTAATAAGGGTTTTAATTTCCTTATTATTTCATAGTGTCCTAGAACATAATAATTATAAATGTAAAAGCTTCAAAATATTATAAAATTTGTATATAATTTGAATGATTGTTGGAGTAAAGCTAAGGCGGTACCAACTTTTAAGATCCATAACTTCTTCTATTACTGGATCAACAAGAATCGCTAAGTCAAACTAGGTGGATAATGTAACACCTAAAATTTTTCAATTGTAAGGTAAAAATAAAATAGAAGGATAAGTAATAAAATGTAATAGCGTGATGAAGAAAGAACAAAAGTACCGTTATAGAAGTTCACCTTTAGTCTGCAACACACAATTATCAAATAAGAATGTAAGGATTTGTTAATTTGCTAGCCCTCATTGGTAACTAAAGAATTCTGAGTTAACAATATAAGTGTTTGTTGCCAACTAGAAAAAGAAATGTTAGAAAAAAAGAGAAATTATCTCAGTTTTTGTGTAAGTATAAAGAATAACAAAAATTTAAATTATTGTCTATTGGCAACAACAAATTTTTGCACAGTTGAATATTTGTCATCTTTGTTGATTTCTTTCTAATCCAAAAATTGAAGAATCGCGGCCAAAATATATATCACATGTTAAACATAAATATCATTAGATGTAATAGAAAAAAATAGTCAACATTGTATAAAGAAATAGATAAAGGCCCTAACCAACCGATTTTTCCTTTTCGTTTATGCGATTGATAAGATCACTAAAAGGTGAGTAGTTATATTTCATAGGGATGATGGTATCATCATGTGGTACAGGTTCAACGACAATGCAACTTGTAATTATCCATTGTATTTGTAAGTCTTCAGTTTGATACTGAAGTGGAACTCAAAATCAATAAAGATAAACTTTTGTCTCTTCGATGATGTGTCAGGTTTTGCAATAACATGCTATTTTTCTTAGACAATAATTTCACATGACCACCATTGAGTACCAGGTAAAATATCCTTAATAAACAAACGTTTTTCCATCTTGAAAATTTTGTTTAATAAATTAATCAAGGGAAAAGAATTTTTTATATAAAATGAAATTATATCAACTTGAATGAAACAATTAATATACCTTCTGACAAGTTTATACTTTATAATTTGACCAACTGAAATATTTCAATGGAACACAATATTTCTTGTCTTTTGATCAAACTTAGAGGATTCAAAAGTTCCTGGAATAATAAGAATTTTAACTGATTCAGGAGTTCAAACTCTTGACAGAGCTACATATAACTATCCATGTGAGAATATAAGCTGACGGAGATAAATTCCTACATAATCAAGTGTCTGACCATGAGACTTGTTTATGGTCATTGCAAAACACAAACGAATAAGGAATTGTTTTTTGACAAAAGGTATTCCATTTTTTCCATTCTTTGAAGATTGTAAGGGAATTTTAGATATAAAAACTAATTTTTCTTTGTGAGGTCCAAAGATAATTTTTGCAGATATTATATAGTCTTTTTAACTGTTTACATATTAACCTTATCTTACTACGTAGTCCCTCAGTTGGATTCAAATTTTTCAGGAGCATAATTGTGGAGCCTTCTTTGAGTAAGAGTTTGTGTGGAGGTAGGCATTTTTTATTTAAAGAAATGAGAAAATCTTTATAATCTGCTTGATGTGTTCAGTCAACTGTTTTGTCAAAACTCTTTGTTGGACACAACATACATCTATTTGTCATCTAGTATGGATCAGATGAATACAAGCTTAGATCAGGGAAGATGTTTTCAAGTAGCCTGGTGAAGGCAACGTTGCATCAGAAATATGTAATTGTAATTCTTTTTTAAAAAATGATAGTAAAATATATAATGAAAATTTTGGCAACCTATTAAGAGACTCATCCTTGCTATGATAAGGAATGACCAACTATTTTGACAAGGATATTTCATCTTGCTAATCAATTGGTTCGGTGCCTTCACCTACACATAATAAAAAATCATAAAAGTTGGATTTGATATAGCTCTCATATTTATCGTCAAAGAAAATTTACGCATCTACTACCAACGATGTGAATTTAGAAGACTCAAACAAATTAGTTATTGTTTTATAGCTTGGTCAATAATGGGCAATGTTTGCTGAAAATCATCACCAAATGCAACAAAATTTCCTCCAAAAGGTTCATTAGAGTCTATGATATCTTGAAGCAAATCATGAAATGCTTCAATAGCTTCTCAATTTACCATGGAAGCCTCGTCCCTTAAGATAAGACTACATTCAAATATCATTTTTCCAATATTGCTTTGCTCACTTAATTGACAAACATTTTTCTTTGAAAATCAAGTGGAATTTTAAATCTTAAGTGAGTTATCCTACCAACAGGAAGGACTAATGCTGCAACACTTGATGTAGCAATAACAATTGTAATATGCCCTTGTGATTGTAAATCTGCAAGGACAGCTTGATATAGGAAAGTCTTCCCAGTTACACTAGGACCATCAATAAAAAAACTTCCACTACTTGAAGCCAAAACTGAATCCAAAATCAAATCAAATATGTATTTCTACTCGTCATTCAACCTTGACTATAATAATAGGTCATATGTATCAACCTGTATATTATTCTCACTTTGTATTTCTTTACTTTGATTTTGATGATAATCAATATGAAATTGATGATCAGCAAAATGGTAATCAGCTAAGTTTTTCCCCTTTTTTTCCAAAGATTTATCAACATCTTGAAGGGCCATTTTTTTAATATCATCATATGTTTAGGAACTATAGGAAGAAGCTTATTGGTGGTTAGAACAAAGCTTGTCTTTTAATGTTTCCTAAAGCTGCTTAGAGTTTGTTGGTGAACAATAGAATAAAAGTGTAGCAAATAAAAGTCTGAGTGATGTTGGCATTTGAAATATAATATCTATTAGACCCCGAACTTTTCTTAGAAGACTAGAACAAAAAAATGAGAAATGTGGATAGATTCATATGTTGCTTTGCTGCTTTTAGTGGATAAGAGATTTCGAAATGAGAAGAATTAAGGTGAAAGTTAGAAGTAGAATGAAAGCTAAAATGAAGTTGAATTGTGTAGCAAGTTGATGAGGAATATGTAAATATGTGTATATTCTATTATTGGTGTTCATGATTAATCATGGATTATAATTTCTTTATGGATGGTATTAATTTGAAATGGAGTTGAGAATGAGGAGTAAATGCAGTAGAAAAGTGATCTTAGTATGATTTGTGTTAAGGAAAGATTGTGAAACAAAATGGGTGGTTGATCTGGAAAATGTTCACGAGATGATGCTTCAGTCTTTTAGCCATAAATTTTTCTCTAGTTATCTAAACGAGATGATTCTCAATTTGGATTAAACTAGAAACATAGGGATACATTTATGCAGACATTGAATTTAAATTATGTCTTTAAGAATCTCAAATTTATCATGAACTTGAGATTTGGGTGCAGTACATTGGATGAATGTAAAAACTTGTGTTCTGTATTTGAGGGAAATTCTAGATTAATCTAGTCTGAGTTAGGCAAATTTATCTTTTGAAAATTTGTAGATCTTTCTTTTATCTTTCCAACGATATATAGTGTTGGGCCCCAAAATTTTTCTAATTGATGTTATGAAGCATGAATTGTGGTAATTGTGTGATTATGTCTTAGTTCGATTAAATTGGGAGTATTAGTGGATAACTAAGGTTTCTTTTGAGTTTAATGTGACTTAAATAGGGATTAAAGGGTAAAAGTATATGAGGGCCTTTTGGGAAGATTACTTAGGCTGGAATGAGTTAAGGCTTTGCATGGAGGGGTAAAATGGTCTTTACCCATCTCATTTAGACTTAAGTGAAAGGATTAGAAGGATTAGAAGAAAAAGAAGGAAAAAGAGTGAGAAAGAGAGGGAGAGAGTGTTGTAGGAAGAGGAAGAGGAAGAAGAGAAAGAGGGCTTTTAATCTTAGAAGATTTTCGACAGATTTGAAGCAAGTCTTGGTAAGTTTAACTTCATTTCTTCTTGTTTTGGTTGGATTAAACCCTAGAATTGTTTTGCATATATTAGAATCGGTGGTTTAGGAATTTTCAAAAAACCTAGTTGAAATCCTTGGGTTATTGGATTTGTGGCTGATTTTAAGGTTTGAATGAGTTAAAAATGTAGTATAAGACTTGAATCAAGGTTTAGATGTGTTGTATGTGCTTAAGGGAAGGATTGAAGTGTGCAAATGCTGGAAAAAATCGAGTTCGGAGACGCTCTCCAGACCTACACGTCGCGACGTGCGAGGAAGGTATGCACGTCGCTATGTGCACCTCGCGGCAAGCAACAGGCATTCGTCGCGGTGTGCGAGGGGTGTGTTCGCCGCGCCGAGCTCCTATTTCCAGCGAAGACGTATTTTGGTATTTTGGTTATAACTTGGGCTGTAGATGTCCAAATGAGGTGATCTTGGACTCGTTGTGAACTAGAAACAGAGATCTACGAGTTTATGAAGAAAGGAAGTTTGGAATTTGCCTCTAAGATTCGAAGATTGGGTTGGAAGTCGAATGTAGATTCTTAGTGCTTTTACTTTTGATTTTCAAGTTTTTGAATATTTTTTTTAATGTTGCTTGATTGGGAACTTGGTTTGTTATAGGAAATTAAGCCGACCTAATCCAATCGCAAGAGGAAGGACAGCAGTGAGTTTGGATTCTCAAGCGAAATTATGTGGGTAATGTAATTATAGTTATTGTGTGATTAGGCAAATTCTTGCCTTTGTGTGAATATATGTTATGTATGATGTGATGCATGACAGTTTGATAGAATACGTGGTTAATTGTTTAAACATGATTTGTTATAAGATTTGAATGACTTATAAGAA
>JANTPM010000007.1:22004376-22016941 GCA_025434745.1 Erythroxylum divaricatum
ATGATGTAAATTTTTGTTACTTCTAGTTGCTCCATGGATTGTCATAATCATATGTATATAAAACATGTATGGATATGCTATGTTATTGAGAATGATGTCGGTGGATGATATGAGATGATCATAGATTGGTTGATTATAAGTAGATAATGTATGTGAGAATTGCAGATTGGGATCCTTACTTCTTACAACCTATTAAGCAGGTATAAGGATTAATCAGATAAATGAATGGGTCATGCCGGATTTTTGTAGAATATATAAAAGTTAGGCTTACTACGGGTTTTGGTGGCATTAAGCCTACCCATTCCCTAGTGCCAACATGGTCCAAAAAGGCGGGTCGTGTCACTATGATTTATGGAAGACATGTTGATTTCGAATCTTTAAAGAAGAACCAAATGGATATTGAACCAGAAATTGATGTAGTGGGATAGAAAATTTTCTTTTAGGTTCATGAAACAGTCTATCTAAATGAAATATATAAGTTCTGGAAGAATGCAAAAGTAGTAGACGAAACCTTAGTATTAACGGTGGATAGGCTGTTGGTTACTGTGACACTGGAGTTAATAAAGAAAGTTAGTGAATGTCCTTGTGTTGGAGCAAAGGTGTCTCATAACACAAGATGGATGACTAAAAGCAGTGTAGAGAAAGCACATATCAATCAACAACTCTGTGGAAGTAGTGACCCAAAGGACAAGAAGGCATCAACTCTTGTTCCGAAGTCTAAGGTTCTACATGCTTTACTTTTTCATTGTGTTCTACCAAGAACAGGCTCGAAGAGCATTGTGAAAACGATAGATGAACAATGCTTGTTTCATCTACTCAATCATCAACCTATACATCATAAGTAATTGTCGCTATTGATATCTTATAAAATATAAAATTTTCCATTATGCTAAACTTAATAATTATTGTTTTGCTAATCTAAGAACAGGAAAATATAAATACATATTCTTTTAGCAGAAAAAAGATTTCATCATATATGCATTTCATCATATATAATAAAATAAGATGTACACTTTGCATAATTTAATTCTTATTCTAAAATTGATGTGATACCAAAAAGCAAGGACACTTCAGACGAGATGGTATACTAGAGACCAAACTACCAATTGGGGCTCCTATAAAATTGTAAATAAGGCAAAAAAAGACTCATTAGAGTTACGAGATCTATAAGTTTTTGTGGAAAATAAATACATAATAGGTGATTGAAAAAAAAAAGGTTGTGGGGTTTATGGTTTAGCAATGTAAATTGCTCAGTAATATGTTGTGGAATGGGAGTAAATGGGAATAAACTTGTATTGGTATTTGTTGCATAAGCATTAATATTTTGATAGGGCGTTCTACCAATGGGTGATGCAAAAGAAATAGATCTCACATTTAACAAATTAATGTATGATGAGTTTAAAGAAGAATTGGTAGTGGACCTAGAAGTTGGTGCGGTTAAAGTAAGATACCATGGTTTGTTTGAGTCAGAATATGGTGACACTGTAAATGAAATCCTTAATGAGTATAAGCCATCTTTAACTGCTAATCCTATAGGAGGGTCTTTAGTTTCTAGTGATTCTTCAAAATCAATCGAAGATACGATCATGGTGATGATCGAAAATTCAACAAATGGTCAGATGCCCTATAATAAAAATAAAAATTTGAATCACACATTAATACAAGACAACACATTACAAAAACAACAAGAATAACGGAAAAGGTATAACATAAGTGTGCTATTAATATGATGACTTATGTTTAAAAATATAAACAGTTAGCATCTTTCATAAAGACGTTAAAAGTTAGATAAAATAAACATAAAATTTTTAAAAAAAAGTAACATATATGAACAAAATAAATATGTATCAATATTACCATCCATAAATAAGAAAACAAAGACGACGAGTCGATTACAAACACTTTGTAGAGTCTAGATGGATAATATTCACCAACAATTTTCAATGTTGATAAACATACATTCATGAAAGTTAAAGCAGACCTGAAAAAACCTGAAAAGGTAAAAAATTACCAAAATAGGTTTATCATCGTGACCTGCTAAATAAGCAAGCCCTTATGTGAGTTCAACGGAAAATTCATCTGCTCTTAATTTCTCTATATTTCAAAAGAAAAATTTTTTAAAGTAGAAGAATAGTTTCTCTACATTTCAAAAGAAATTAAAAAACAGAAGAATAAAAAGAAGCCTATAGAAATTATCATGAAAATACCAATAATTATGCTTTTTCTCCAAAAAAGGCAAGCTTTCAATTCTTTTACAACTAATTTAATGTAGTTGTTCTTAGCTCTCAGCGTTCAATACAATTATTATTACAAAATTTCTTCTGTTATCAGGTAGAAAAAAATGTTAAATGAAGAAGATATTTTGAGCAATATTCATATAACTTTGCTTCTTCCTATTTAAAAATATGATATAGTAGAGAAAGAGAAGTATTTGACCTAGTTTTGTGATAGAGAAGTTTCCTCCGTTAGACATCGAATAGCATATTTAATGTTCTGAACCTAATAGACAGTTCTCTGTCACTCATTTTGAACAAGTAGAGCAAGAGGAAGCTAACTGAATTGGAATGGAATTAGAATCTAATGGAATTGTTATGAACCAAATTTTAAATAAAAGGAAGGCTTCTTTAGAAAAATTTAAAACATATTAAATGTTTATTAAAGTATCATTAATTATTTGCAGATTTAATTTCTAACAACCGAATAATCTTCTTTTATAACATTATGTATTTAAATACCCGACTTATGAATAAAAAATATTATCTGCATGAAATAGCCTGACGTATAAGTCTTTAAACAGTCTTCGTATCAATTGAAAATATTGACGGATATCTGAAGACATCTATGGAATGATTTTCTGCGATTTGGCATTAAATTCTTCTGAAACGAGTACAATTAACATGTTTCTATGAAAAATATAAATATGTCATGGGTGTGACATGACATATTAAGTCACACTCGTGAAAGTGAATTAAGATGTTAGGCGAATTTTAAAAATGTTTTTTAATCTTTCTCTACCAAATTTGTTGTAATGAGGGCTTAACATATATTTTTATTCAAAAGGGTAAGAGGAAACTCTTCAAGAAAGTGCAAACTAATTTTTCAGATGTTTTCGTTGCAAAATGATATTTGAGTAATCGTTGACTGATGAATTTTGTCTGATATAAGAAACTTTTATCCATATTTAATTTTAACTTCAAAAAACAAAATAAATGTTCAAATAATTAATCAATTTTTATATAATCAGTAAATAAACTTCTTTAATTAATTAAACAAATTTCTTTAATTAATTGTGTAATTATTTTAAATTTAAATACAATTTAATCAATTTTTCTATCCAGTTAAGTTAAATTAATGGAATAATTAATAAATTATTATTATTATTATTATTATTATTATTGTTATTATTATTATTATTATTACTAATCACGAATGTTAATAAATGTTTAAAGATGTTTTACACAAGATAACAAAGTTCTATATTCTACGACTAAAAATTAGACATTAATGTCGATAAAGGCAATAGCAGTGGAAGTACTATCCTGGACAAGATCCTAAAATATTGACATAATTTCAGCCTTCAAATAAAAATAACCAAAGTTAATAGTAGCAACAAATTTTTTGTAATTTATTGCAGTTGATTTTCTGATCATAGACATATCATCTGATCATAGCTGGTTGTAGGAGCACTAGGATAAGGAATATGAAATAGACCACATGAAGAAACATGAGCCTTAAACCACTATCCACCCGCCGGCAAAAATCAACTAACGTTATGATACTAATAAATAGAAAGCATCAAACAGACACATCCTCAAAAAGAGCTAATCTAAATAATGGATACTTTTTTAATTAAAAATATATGAAGAAAATACCAAAATCTAATTAAATTCCAAAATATAAACACTCTTGATCTAACAAAAGAAAAGGAAAATAAGTCTGTATACTAAAAAACGACACAAATTTTGGTCAACTACTAGCAACATATATATGGATGCCTTCTCCCAAACAAATCCAACATTATTAAGAGTAAAGGTGTAAAATGAAAGCAAATGCAGATATATCGGGGAGAAATTATTTCCAAATTTAAACCTAGTCTGAATTGATTTAGTCTAATAAACTATATCTAACCCTAATATTTGTGATTAATTCAGTGGCGAAAAATATTTACATCCAAATTCATTTAAAACGGAGTATAAGTTTAAACCTAATTAATCCAAAATGCAATATATTAATTTACAATGTAGTCATCAAAATCTATATTGCTATCGGTATATTTTGATATAGTAGACTATTTGCAGCAGTGATATGATATAAGTTTTTGGCAAATAAAAGCTTCGAACCTACTCAGGGTAGTTATAAGATTATGGGAATAGGCGGTAGACATTAAGATCAGGGGAAAAAAACCAATTATATGACATTATGCTATATTGAAGTCCATAATATACTAACCTCACCTTGCTAATGAGCTAACACCCCAATTTCTAGATTTGCGCTCCTCCCAAACGTGTCATATATATCATTAAAGAATATGATAGATTAGATTCAAGCATACAAATTTAGAAAATTAGATTGAAATTCAATTGCCATTCCAAAAACGAGTATACTTTCTGTCAAAATAGTGTAGCTAATATATCCTTATGAAGTAAAACAGAAAGCTACAAATTAGAAAGAGTTCCAAATATAAGGTCCTATATGCACTAAGGCAGAAACTAAAGGCACTTAAATCCATAGAAGAAAAAGAACCTGATTAGTGACAATTTTGATTCAAAAAGTTTGCACTTCAACAAACAAATCCTTCACAGTAGAAACATGACCAATTGGTCAAAATGAAGCAAAATATGAATCTGTAGTTAAATGTAAAAGAAAGAGAACCAAAAAGCAAGTGATTAAGACAAATAACGAGATGAGTTTAGGACATGCAACACATTTCTTATATATAGTGAAAAAGCTAGGGCTTACAAAGTTTTGAGAACTATGCTTTCCTTAACATGTTAAATTTGTAAATTTTCTATATATGTAGGTATTTGACATATTGGTTCCATCATCAATTATCATTTTTATCTCCCAATATCAATCCAAGGTGAAGAAAGATGTTTATTTTGTTCCTGTTAATCCCCTAATTCATTTTGTAACAATGTTTTATTTTTTTATTTTGTCAAGTCCTAGAGAACATATGTACATATGAACTCTGGATCGCTAAAAAAACAAAGGGTAATAAAGCAATAAGAAAAAGAGTTTAGTTATCATCGATGATTGTATTTGGAATCAGAGTCTGCAGGAAAACACAAACAACTCTTATTGGTTTATTTTCTGTGCCTGTCCTGGAAAAACAAAGTTAACAGCTAGGATTTTAATAATAATGCAAAGATCATTCATTTGCATGCGTAATGAACGAGAAAGTAGCCCAAATTAGATTGAGTAATTGTCATCAGTTAATAAAAAAAAAGGCAAGAATCGAATAATAATAACAATTAAAAGAAAACAAATAAGATAGTTAAATTAAGAATTGTCACCTAAGGAAGTTTTGCGAGTTTAGGAGCAAGAAATGGAGTTATAGGCCCTGCTCTTGTCGATTCTTGCCAAAGTTTAACTATGTGTTGAATCAAGAAGAAGATGATGAATGCAGTAACACTGATCAATATTCTGAGATTGACATACATTTATTACTTGCATCGCTACCATGTTTACAGGATGTTTATTAGAATGGCAGAAGTTTAAGAGATGTAGAGAGAGAAAGCATTTGGTGAGTGCGTTAAATGTAGAAGTTTCTAGACACGTATGTTAATTAAATGGATGTAAATGGACATGATTGATAGCATTTGATGGAAGAGTTATTAATTGCTAGGAGCAAAAGAGACGAGAGCATTTGAAATGTAGAAATTTCTAGACATGTATGCTAATTAAATGGACGTGATTGATAGCATTTGATTGAAGAGTTATTAATTGGTTGGAGCAAAAGAGAGGAGAACATTCGATTGAAGATTAATTGAATTTTAAATTTAATTTAATTTAATTGATTTTAATTAAACACTAATTAGATACAAATAATATCTAATATCTAGTATCAGTCCTCATTTATCAAACTTTACAATTAATTATCACATTTTCATAAATCAATTAATTAATTATATTTTAACTAACTGATAATATTTCAATTATATGAAATTATATTTTAATTTACTAAATAGTTATAATTAAATCAATTAAAGATATTTTAGGAATATGTATTTAAACAAAAGGGAACAATATTTCATACGCATTAATAATAACGTAAGTAATAATTACGTGTTAATAATCAATAATTAATTAATTAACTAAATAAGATTTCAATAAATCAATTATTTAATTATATTGATTATTATGAATTATATTAAAATAATTTTATTTAATTAAGAAATAAAAATAGGTCTTTTCACAAGTGTGACACTTAAGTCACACCTATGACTCCTATAATAATAAATTTTTATTTTAATTAAATAATCAATTAATTATTTTGTTATTAATCAGTAATATACTTAAGTCATGCTTGTGACTGCTATAATAATAATTTTCATTTTATTTCAAGTAATTAATCAATTAATTATTTTGTTATTAATCGATAATATATTATAATTAGTCAATTAACTTTTTATATATTATATTTAAAAATGAAAAAATATAAGCACTAATTCTATTTAATTAGTTAATGAATAAATTAATTATATTTTAAAAAATCAATACTTAATTAATTATTAATAAAAATATTATAATACAGGTGTTAATTGCTCGTAAAAGGAAAATAATATACACGTCACAATCGTAAATGGTAGTCACGCCTGTGAATATTAAGTCACAGGCATGATTATCAACCTATATTTATACATCAATTAATTAATAATATATTAATCATTATTAATTATAATCGAATAAGATAATAGTTAATGATTAATAATTAATTTATAAATAAAGTATAATTTAATAAATTATTTAATTTATTATATTCTAATTACCATTATTAATCAAGTATCACATTTTTATAAATAAATTAATTAGTTATAATTTAACTAACTGATAATATTTTAATTACAAGAAATTATATTTTAATTTACTAAAATGTTATAAATAAATTAATTAAATATATTTTAAGAATATGCAATTAAAAAAGGAAAAAATATTTCAGATACATTAATAATAACATAAGCAATAATTATGTGTTAATAATCAATAATTAATAAATAAATAAATAAAATTTCAATAAATCAATTAGTTAATTATATATTGATTATTATGAATATTTTAATTAATTTTATTTAATTAAGAAGTTAAAAATAGATCTTTTCATAAGTGTGACACTTATTCATGCCCATGACTCCTACAATAACAAACTTTCAATTTATTTAATTAAACAATCAATTAATTATTTTGTTATTAATGAATAATATACTTAAGTCACGCCCGTGACTCCTAAAATAACAAATTTTCATTTTATTTTAATTAAAGAATCAATTAATTATTTTGTATTTAATCAATAATATACTTAAGTCGCGTCAGTGACTCTTATAATAATAAATTTTCACTTTATTTTAAGTAGTTAATAAATTAATTATTTTTATTAATCAATAATATATTATAATTAGTTAATTAATTTTTAAATATTAAATTTAATAAAAATGAAAAATATAAGCACTAATTCTATTTAATTAATGAATGAATAAATTAATTATATTTTAATAAATCAATAATTAATTATATATCGTATCTATTTTTTATATTTTTATGATATCGTATATATAATGTATAAAAAGAATTTTTAGTTTACTAAAAATATAAAGAGCAAACAAAACTCCAATTTTTTTAATGTATTTAATAAAAAGATGTTATAGAAATATATAGGTATTAATTGCTTGTAAAAAGAAAATAGCATGCACATCACAACCGTGCATGGCAGTCATGCCTATAAATATTAAGTCGTATGAGTGACTGCTTACCTATATATATGCATCAATTAATTAATAATATATTATCCATTATTAATTATAACTGAATAAAATTAATAGTTAATGATTAATTATTAATTTATAAAAAGTGCAATTTAATAAATCATTTAATTCATTATATTCTAATTACCATTATTATTCAAGTATCACATTTTTATAAATCAATTAATTAATTATATTTTAACTAACTGATAATATTTTAATTACATGAAATTATATTTTAATTTACAAAATAGTTATAATTAAATTAATTAAAGATATTTTAAGAATATGTAATTAAAAATGGGAAAAATATTTTTGACGCATTAATAATAACATAAGAAATAATTACGTGTTAATAATCAAAAATTAATTAATTAATTATTAAGATTTAAATAAACCAATTATTTAATTATAGATTGATTATAATGAATTATATTTTAATTAATTGAGGAATTAAAAATTAGATCTTTTCATAGGTAGGACACTTTCCTATATATATATATATCAATTAATTAATAATATATTAATTATTATTAATTATAGCTGAACAAGACTAACAGTTAATGATTAATAACTAATTTATAAATAAAGTATAATTTAATAAATCATTTAATTTATTATATTCTAATTACCATTATTAATCAAGTATCATTTTGATAAATCAATTAGTTAATTATATTTTAAATAAATAATATTATTTTAATTACATGAAATTATATTTTAATTTACTAAATAGTTGTAATTAAATTCATTTAAGATTTTATAAGAATGTGTAATTAAAAATGGGGAAAAAATATTTCAGACGCATTAATAATACCATAAGTAATAATTACGTGTTAATAATCAATAATTAATTAATAAGATTTTGATAAATCAATTATTTAATTATATATTCATTATTATGAATTATGTTTTAATTAATTTTATTTAATTAAGGATTTAAAAATAAATTTTTTCACAGGCGTGACATTTAAGTCATGTCAGTGGCTGCTATAATAGTAAAAGTCAATTTATTTTAATTAAATAATCAATTTATTATTTTTTATTAATCAATAATATACTTAAGTCATACCTGTGACTTTTATAATAATTAAATTCCATCTCATTTTAAGTAATTAGTCAATTAATTTATTTTCTTAATTAATAATATATTATAATTAGTCATTTAATTATATATATATATATATCATATTTGATAAAAATGAAAAATATGAGCACTAATTCTATTTAATTAAGTAAAGAATAAATTAATTATATTTCCATAAATCAATACTTAATTAATTATTTATTTAATAACAAATGTTATAAAATTTTATAGGCATTAATTGCCCATAAAAAGAAAATAACATGCAAAGCATGGTAGTCACGCATGTGAATATTAAGTCACAGACGTGACTAGTTACCTATATATATACACATCAATTAATTAATATATATATTAATCATTATTAATTATAAGTGAATAAGATTAACAACTAATGATTAATAATTAATTTATAAATAAAGTATAATTTAACAAATCATTTAATTTATTATATTCTAATCACCATTATTAATCAATTATCACATTTTCATAAATCAATTAATTAATTATATTTTAACTAATTGATAAAATTTTAATTACATGAAATTATATTTTTATTTGACAAACAGTTATAATCAAATTCATTAAAAATATTTTAAGAATATGTAATTAAAAAAATGAGAAAAATTATTTCAGACGCATTAATAATAACATAAGTAATAATTACAAGTTAATAATCAATAATTAATTAGCTAATTAACAAGATTTCAATAAATCAATTATTTAATTATATATTGATTATTATGAATTATATTTGAACAAATTTTACTTAATTAAGGAATTAAAAACAAATCTTTACACAGGCGTGATACTTAAGTCACGTTTGTGACTTCTATAATAGTAAAAGTTTATTTTAATTTAATTATAAAATCAATTAATTATTTTGTTATTAATCAATAATAAACATAAGTCACACCTGTGACTCCTATAATAAAAAATTCTATTTTGTTTTAAGTAATTAATATATTAATTATTTTGCTATTAATTAACAATATATTATAATTAATCAATTAATTATATATATTATATTTAATAAAATAAAAATAAGCACTAATTCTATTTAATTAATTAAAGATTAAATTAACTATATTTTCATAAGTCAAAACTTAATTATATATTTATTTATATAACAAATGTTATAAAATTATAGAGGCATTAATTGCTAATAAAAATGCACGATATAGTAGTCACGCCTATGACTTAATACGCTTATGAATATTAAGTCACAGGCATGACTACTTACATATATACATATATACATACATACACACACACACACACAAACACACACACATCAATTAATTAATAATATATTCATTATTATTAATTATAACTGAATAAGATTGAGAGTTAAAGATTAATAGTTTATATATAAATAAAGTATAATTTAATAAATCATTTAATTTATTATGTTCTAATTACAATTATCAATCAAGTATCACATTTTCATAAATCAATTAATTAATTATATTTTAGCTAACTGATAATATTTTAATTACATGAAATTATTTTTTAATATGCTAAATAGTTATAATTAAATTCGTTAAAGATATTTTAAGAATATGTAATTAAAAATGGGAAAAAATATTTCAGACGCATTGATAATAACATAAGAAATAATTACATGTTAATAGTCAATAATTAATTTATTAATAAGATGTCAATAAATCAATTATTTAATTATATATTTATTATTATGAATTATATTTTAACTTATTTTATTTAATTAAGAAATTAAAAAATATATCGTTTCATAGGCATGACCCTTAAGTCACATTAGTGACTCCTACAATAGTAAAAGTTCATTTTATTTTAATTAAATAATCAATCAGTTATTTTGTTATTAATCAATAATATACTTAAGTCATGATTGTGACTCCTATAATAATTAAATTTCATTTCATTTTAAGTAATCATTTCATTTATTATATTCTAATCATCGTTATTAATTAATTATCACATTTTCATAAATCAATTAATTAATTATATTTAAACTAACTGATAATATTTTAATTACATAAAATTATTATTTTATTTGCTAAATAGTTATAATTAAATTCGATATTTTAAGAACATGTAATTAAAAAATGGGAAAATTATTTCGGATGCATTAATAATAACACAATTAACAATTGCGTATTAATAGTCAATAATTAGTTAATTAATAAGATGTCATTAAATCAATTGTTTAATTATATGTTGATTATTATGAATTATATTTTAATTCATTTTTTAATCAAGGAATTAAAAAATAGATCTTTTCGTTGGCATGACCCTTAAGTCACGTTAGTGACTCTTATAACAGTAAAAATTCATTTTATTTTAATTGAATAATCAATTAATTATTTTGTTATTAATCAATAGTGTACTTAAGTGACGCTTGTGACTTCTATAAAAATAAAATTTCATTTTATTTCATGTAATTAGTCAATTAATTATTTTGTTATTAATTAATAATATATTATAACTAGACAATTAAGTTTATATATATTATACTGGATAAAAATGAAAAATATGTTCACTAATTCTATTTAATTAATTAAAGAATACATTAATTATATTTTAATAAATCTATTCTTAATTAATTATTTATTTAATAAAAATGTTATAAAATTATATAGGTGTTAAATGCCCTTAAAAAGAAAATAACATACACAACATGGTTACGTCATAGACGTGACTACTTACCTATATATATAGACCAATTAATTAATAATATATTAATCGTTATTAGTTATAACTAAATAAGATTAATAGTTAATGATTAATAATTAATTTAAAAATAAAGTATAATTTAATAAATTATTTAATTTTTATATTATAATAACCATTATTAATCAAGTATCACATTTTCATAAATCAATTAATTAATTATATTTTAACTGACTCATAATATTTTAATTACATAAAATTATATTTTAATTTACTAAATAGTTGTAATTAAATTCATTAAAGATTTTTTAAGAATATGTAATTAAAAATGGGAAAAAAATATTTTAGACGCATTAGTAATACCATAAGTAGTAATTACATGTTAATAATCAATCATTAATTAATTAATAAGATTTCAATAAATAAATTATTTAATTATATATTGATTGTTAAGAATTATATTTTAATTAATTTTACTTAATTAAGGATTTAAAAATAAATCTTTTCACAGGCGTGACACTTAAGTCATGTTAGTGTCTCCTATAATAGTAAAAGTTAAATTTTTTAATTAAATAGTCAATTAATTATTTTTTATTAATCAATAATATACTTAAGTCATGCCTGTGACTTTTATAATAATTAAATTTCATTTTATTTTAAGTAATTAGTCAATTAATTATTTTTATTAGTTAATAACATATTGTAATTTGTTAATTAATTATATATTATATTAGATAAAAATGAAAAATATGAGCACTAATTCTATTTAATTGATTAAGAATAAATTAATTATATTTTCATAAATCAATACTTAATTAGTTCTTTATTTAATAACAAAAGTTATAAAATTATAAAGGCGTTAATTGCCAAT
>JANTPM010000007.1:22311073-22333031 GCA_025434745.1 Erythroxylum divaricatum
GTGTTCACCTCCCCCTTAGCAAACCGCTGAGTACCTGATTTACATCCTCCCAGTTGCTTCGTCGGGCCGGGGTGTGGGGGGGGGGGGCCCTTTGGGTTGGGGTTCAACCTTATTTGCTCCTAGGATAGCTTAACCCAGTTTCCAAACACACTCATTCACTTTCCAGAAATCCTGATCTCCCAATTGAAATCCTAAAACTCAAGTTGGTGTCGCCCACTTCTTATGCCTGCAGCCTTTTTTCTTGTGTTCTTCCCCTCTCCTCCTTTCTTCTATTCTTGATTCTTTGATGGTTAAGACTCTACCATAAACTTTATGTTTTTTTTTTCAATCTCATCTTATGTAATTATCATTTCAAGACCATTATATTAAACCTAGAAAATTCAGAAGTAGAGTAATTTTAGGTCAAAAAATGATGAAGCGAATTATATACACAAATAAGACTAGTAACTAATTGTTTTAAAATTTTAAGTTAAAATTTAATTTCTTAATTAAATATTAAGTCCTTGGTCAAATTTTTCACCAGGCCCTCTCAAAACCTTTAACTTATTAGGAGGACCAACACAGATTATTTAAAATTAATTGCAGGTAAGTTAACCAAGTAAAGAAACTTGTATGGTCTGGAGTAGTCTTTTTTTTTAATTGTCCATGAGATGTTTTAGGAAGGTCTTAATTATGGAAAGATATCTTTAAGCTATTTACATTTATACTAATTCTTGTTCGAACTAGATAGGTCCCTCATAGAAGGCAAAGCTCTGACTCTAAATTTTAAACCGTTGTATACATGAGAAGAGTTTAAACCTACAACCTCACTAAAATCAAAAGAACTTCTTACCAATTCACCTGCGCCTTAAAGATTTGAAGCGGTGATTTACTAGACAATAATACGTGAGTATCTTCCCTTTAGGCTCTTCAATAGGACCTCGTGGCATTGTCGGGCTTCTATCTCTTCTTTGATTGACATTTTGTATAATCTAATGCGTAGAAAAACAAAGTTTTTGGATAGACTGATGTTAATTAGTAGATGAGATGATTTTCTAAGACCTACATTCGTTTTTCTGTGAATGATTGTCAGATAAATTATCTCATATATGCGTAAACTTGTTTTTCAAATAATTTAATTAGTTATATATATTATACTTAAATGCTTAATCACATGCTAATGTCTCATTTCACAATGATTTGTATTCATTTTATAAATAATAATCTTTTGTTTCACTTGCTACACAGGGACAGTCCCTTCCCTGTTAAGGCTTCTAATTTCATTTTCTTTTTCTAAACTTTCTAGTATCCTCTCAAAATTGACCGTAGATGTGAACACATGGCTGGCAAAAGTGTTTTAAGTGGGAAAAAGTGCTCACAAGACCACCTATCTTGGGTGGTCTAAGGACCATTTATCTCTCAACATTCAGTCTCTACAATTTCATTAGATTCCTTTATTAACCATAGTGGCAGATGATTCTAATCTAATTTTCGATATATTTTTTTATCACATAGTGTAAAATAAAATTATTTTAATCTTAAAACTTAAAAAATTTAAGATTAAAGTTTTATTTTAGACGGTCTAAACATATTCAATTTCAAACTCAAATTATGTGAGTTTCAAAATAGACTCAAATCACACATAGTCTAACATCATGTTTCTAATTCCAATCCCAGAAACAAATATAGCAAGATTCAAAAGATTTGTCTAAAATCATATCATGCAGAATCGGTGCAATGTTTGGTAGGGTCTGGCCAAAATTGTGCTTGTGGAGAATATATTTAATTTTTCAATGTCAAACTCAAACCATAATTCTTAATTGAGTGAAACATGTCTTGTCGCAATCTTTAAGGATGATGTCCAATATTTTATCCTTATCGACTTTTATTATGATTAGGTAGCCAGAAACTCCACTTATTATAAACATATGATTGAGTACGAGAGTTTTTTCCCCCTAAATAAATGGTTTTATAGTACTCTTCAGAGCATCATACTAAAATATCATCTTAATGTTAACTACAGCGGATGAAGATGATCACTTGTTTTCTTTTAATGGATTAGTTCTATAGATTTTGCTTCCACATTGGGGCATGAGTACTCTCGTACTTTTTGTGCGACGAGAGAGAGGAGCAACGGGCGAGCGGTGACGAGAGAGAGGAGAGAATCTGAGCGAACAAGAAGAGAATTAACATGATATAATATACTACTTACAATGTTTAATAAATTTAGATATGAGAAATAAAAGAAATAGTCAGAAATGCAAATGGCAATTAAGACAAAGCATGTTGTACCAAAATAAGAAAAGGAAGTAGACGCGACTTGTCTTTCTTCTGTTTTATGTCTTTTTATTTCTGTTATTAGTAAATTATTGAGTGATTATAATAATTTATAAATTAACATTTTTAAATTCAATTAATAAATTTAATATGTTTTCATTTTCCAACAATCGCATTCCAAACTTTCTTACTCAAATCCTCATTCTTGATAGGCACTCTTCATAATTTTCTTACTATCTACAATCTTAAAATTTGGCTAATATTTACTCTTCAAAGCATTACTAACGTTAGATCAATTTTGAGTGAATTAGTGTAAGAGTCAAAAGTTAAAATAGGAGATTAGGGAGCCCCTTTTGATCGTAGGCTCTAGGTATGTGTCCTGTTGATCCTTGCCTAAGGCCGACACTGCTCGGAAGACCTCCCACCGCCAATTTGGACCACCCAGAAGTAATCACCTTGTCTTTATCAAGTCAAAAGCACAGAAGCTTCTCAACCAATTCGATCTATCGTGTGGATGGAGTAAATATATGGTAATTATATTATACGCCCAATTTAAATTAAAAAATTGGGTGTATAATGTGATTAATCTTATATTTATAAATGTTATAATTAAATAACCCAAATGATTCCTTTTCCAACTCAATGCCGATGCCTATTTTTTTCAAGAAAGAGTGTGAGGGAGGAAACTGAAAAGAAGATGATCAGACAAAGGAAGACTATTCCCTCTTCTTCCTTTCACATCTTCTCTTTAAATACTTACGTGTAAAAGCCATTGATTGAAATTGACACAAAGGATTGAACAAATCCACTGTGTTAGGACTCTAGAGAAAGATGGTTTTGGGTGGTCCATGGATCTCTATCACATTCCATGGTCTACACCACTTTTTGTTTATCTTCAGTTTCATGTACTTAGCTAAGACACAAAAGACTTGACTTTCACACCGTCCAGCTCCGGTTGCAAGCTTCATTTTTTTCTTTTTCTTCCGGTGATTGCACTTTCCCACAAAGACTACCCTTTTTTCGTTTCCGGTGACTGCACTTTCACACAAAATCTACCTTTTTGCTTCCGGTGACTGCACTTTCCCACAAAGATTGCCTTTTTTTTGTTTCTGGTGACTGCACTTCCCCACAAAGTTTGCTTGTCTTTTTTTTTAATTGTTTCTGGTGACTGAACTTTCCCACAAAGCTTCACCAAAGTGAAGGCTTGCTCACTTCTTATTACACATCATAATCATAATGGCAAACAACGCTGACCGTTTCAATCGTGGAACTTCTCCTATAACGAGCTCTGAACATCGTGGAGCTTCTCTTCTGTCTGCCATTTTCAGAACTTACCAATCATGTCCAAAGGAAACACAACCCCACAATCTTGGCACTCCCTTGATGTCGTTCCATGATCAATCTGACTCACAGTTGCAACAGGTGTCTTCTGTTGATCAACCTTGTGGGATCGGCTCTGGAACTGCTCCTACAAGCTCTGGTCTATCAAATTCTCTTTTCTCCCACAATCCTGGGAGCGAGCAATCTTTTAACGACTACCAACTTGACAACCTCGACAAGTCGTGGACGTTCGTGAACAGTGACGTTCCTGACTCTTATCGTGATCCATCGGAGATGGGGATGATGATGAATCAGCACGTTAACATGAAACAACCCGAAGACGATTCCTTGTTTCCATTGGAATCAGGAGGAGAGTTCGCCCTGCCAGGAAGGAGTAATTCATGTGACATTAACAAGTTTTCCGGTACTGCAGATGCCCTGGCAACACCATGGTTAAATCCTGGTCCTGGTTATGTACAGAATGTTTTGACAGACTCCATGTATTCGAGCCAAAGCTCTGTTAACCTTTCTTCTTCTGTTATGGATGTTTCTAATAGTGGTAATGCCAACAGTGTTGTTGTTGACAATTGGTTTGAGTCATCGGCCGCTCAAAACACGGCCTCCGAACTCCGGCATGTGGAGAAGAGGAAGGGTAAGATGTCAGTCGACAACATCAGTGACAGGGTGAGACACGATGTCTAACAGTTTCCGTTTCATATACATTTGATGAGCTAATTTATGAAATTTTATGAGTTTCATGACATTGGAGAATGATTCTTTGTGTTCTTTTAGGCTGTTCTTTTAGAAGTTGGAACAAATTTATTTAGTCTTTATTGTTGAGTTTATTACTAAAAAACAGAACTTGTCAGTTGCTAGGAACAATTACAGAATTGGTGCTATAGAGCTAATCCAAGAAAAGGAAAATAAATGCAGATACATAATTTCTCTGATGGGTCAAGCTTGTTTTGTCCATCTGAGAAGATATTAGGTATTATAAGAGGTTAAGTAACTTTTCATACACATTTTTTTTATTGAGGTTATGCAGGGAAATAAATTACAGAAACTCATGCTATTGCTAGTGTAATGACATATAGGTTCTACTCAACTGCCACTATGAATTCTCACTGGGGTGATACTGTTATTGATTTGAAGAAATTGCATGTGTCTAGTAACTACAATTCTTGCAATGGCTGGTTCTGCAATCAGTTTCCTCTGAAAAAAGCTTGTCCGAGGTTTCCACTCTCCATTCTGAAGATCTGGGCATCATAATTCAATCTTTGTTGTATAGAAACTAAAGTGTATTAAGTAGCTTTATCGTTTATGAGTGGTACTCTCAGGACTCAAGTTTTGATGTTGCATCTGAGTGTTATTCCCAGACTTTAGTTAAGCATGTCATATGCAAAGGGTTCTATCTTCATCTCACAGGCATAAAATTTGGTTTTATCTCCCAGGATCTCTTTGTTTGATCCTGTTGTTTGTGGAAGAGCTGGTAATGTGAAAGACAATTGAATTGCAGTAGTTTCTGATATCTTAAAGCATGATATTTTCAGATTACTTCTGATGACCTGCAATTCTCATTTGCAGCGGTCATCATCAACAGAAACTGATTGCGATGAGGCAAATTCAGCAGAAAGTAACGGGGATGAAGGAAAATCTGAATTGCCTGTTCACGTGGATGAAAGTCAACAAAATACCATTTTCTATGAACCAATAGTTGGTATGGAGTTCCCTTCTGAAGCGGAAGCTTATAGCTTCTACACAAAATATGCTTCGAGAATTGGGTTCAAAGTCAGAAAAGCTAAAGTCACAAGAAGGCCAGATAAATCTATCAAAACAAGGTATTTTTACTGTTCAAGACAAGGGTTTAGGTTAAAGACGCAATGCAACAAGACACCCAAATATACAAGGAAAGAAACGAGAACAGGTTGTCCAGCCATGATCAAGCTTACAGTAGATGAAGGACAGTGGGTGATATCTCTAGCTGAACTTAATCACAATCATGAACTTGGACATTCTGGTGGCAGACAAAATAGGGACTCCCGTGCATGTGCTTCTGAAACTCACTCTGTTTGGACTACAAATGAAGTTGGAACAGCCAAAGACGATGAGATTGCAAGATGTGACGGTGCAAGTAGCAGAAATGAATGCAACTATTTGGGAGACAGGAAATTGACTAGTATAGAACCTAATGATTGCCAGAGCCTACTCAACTATCTTAGTCACTTGCAAACAAGAGACCCTGCATTTTTCTATACGGTGCAAATTGATGGAGCAAACCGGATTGCAAACTTTTTCTGGAGCGATGGAAGGTCGAGGATGGACTATGATTGCTTTGGAGATGTTCTGGTTTTGGGTACATCATTCAGGATAAAGGAACATGACATGATTTGCATGCCATTTTTAGGACTAAATCATCATCAACAGCACATCTTATTTGGTTGTGCCTTCTTGCTTGATAAAAGTGTAGATTCTTTTATTTGGTCTATTGAATCTTTTCTGAAGGCAATGAGCCGAAAACAACCTAAAACACTTTTTACTGATGATAGTCAAGCAGTAGCCAATGCAGTAAAGTCGGTATTGCCAGAGACACAGCATTGTCTTGGTACATGGTTTATCTACCAAAATGCAGCAGAGCATCTTTATGACAGCTACAGGAAATCTGGATTTGCAAGCGTCTTCAATGAATGTGTATTTGGTTGCCAGTCAAGGGGGGAATTTGAATCACATTGGGAGTCAATGGTTAGTAAATATGAACTCGAAAACAATCGTTGGCTTTCAACTCTATACACTTTACGGAATAGATGGTCTCCTTTATATCTTGAGAATACATTCTCTGCTGGAATGCAGTCTATCCAATTTGCTGAGAGCATCATGAACATTTACCATAACATAATAGGTGAGTCAATGTCTCTTCAGAATATAGCTCAGTGGTATGAGAAATTAGGTGACAAAATGCGCAATCGAGAACTGTATGAAGATTGTCAATGTATCGAAAGCATTCCAAGAAGTGAGATAGAGAAACAAGCAGCAAAATTGTACACGCCCACCATGTTTCGAACATTTCAGGAGGAGTTCTGCAGTTCTTTCTCGGTGGCAATAGATGAAACGTCAAATGATGGGACAATTGGAACTTTTAAGCTAATAGAATGTGGAAAAGGAGAGTATATTGTTGCTTATAATGTTTCAGACTCCACAGTTGAATGTACCTGTGGAAAGTTTCAATCCATTGGCATTTTATGCAGTCATGCTCTCAGGGTACTCAATTGGAAAAACGTCTTTTATATACCAGATCACTACATATTAAAAAGGTGGAGGAAAGACTCCAAAGCTACAGTAGCATTGGGTGGCAATGTGGAAGCAGAATCTATAATGCAGGACAGATCATTGAATGTATATGCAAGTGAACTTAGGCTCAAAGCATCAAATATCATCACCAAAAGTACACCAAAGGAAGGACTTCTAAAGCTATTTGAAACTTACTTGGACAAGGCAGCAGAAGAGCTTGATAAGGTTTTGAAGCTGAATCCTGCAGAAGATTTGATCCAAAAGCATGATCAAGTGGGGGATGCCAACACAAAGCAGGCTCCTGAATTCCGAGCTTTCTGTCCTAACAGAGTATCAAACTGCAGAATACGATCTAAAATTAAGACAAAATGGCAAAATAAGGCGAGAGACGTGGAGCAAAATACTTCAGAAGATGCTGTTATCAACCACCAATTTGAAGTATTGAGAGGTTAGCAAAGTAACAACTTGATTTAATTAATTTCAATGTCCAGAGTTATCTCTCTTATGAACATTTTACAAGTTTTCTTAGGAGATCAAGAACCAAGTGGCTCTAATCAACCAGACCATTCTTTTGTTGTGGAAGAGACTAGCTTGCAGTTTGTCAAGAATTGCGCAAGAGCTACAATAGTTTCAAATGCTACTACGTATCAACATGATGGTATCAACATGCAAATGGGTCATTCGCAGGTATATGTTAAAAAAATTAATCAAATAGATTAAGTTTCAGGTTGTTGCAAAATTTCTTTTCTTTCTGATCTGATCTGCTTGAAATGTTTCATAGATATCTCAACGTCCAAGCATGCCACTCAGCTATTATCAATCTGGTGAGTTCAATGGGATTCTAGAAATGAAAGTAATTTAGTTACATTCTTAGAACTGCAGAGTGTAAATATTAAGACCATAAAGCAGGATTGGAGATGTTACATGGTTTCATAAATTTCTAAAGTTGGACATCTTATGATCAATAGCTTTGAGATCACAACATAATCATCATGATTTTTAACCAATATACCTAGTCATAAGTCGATTCAAATATTCTTTTAGGAAACATTTGCTTGAACACGTATCAAGCTGAGACGCATCAGTGAAGTCATATTGATCCATGAAACTTCATCACATTTTCTGTTTCACTTGACATTTTAAATCACATACCAGAATTATCATTTCTCGCTCCAAATACAATCAAGAATATACCGATTTTCCTTCATTGATCACTCTATCATAAACATATTCAGCCGTTGCTCTTTGCAGTAAGGCAACTGCATATACAGCTTCTGAGACAGCCTTCATCCATCTTTAGCGGACGATACTTCATTATTTTCAAAATAACAGCAATCCATCTGATTTCTTTGACACAGATTTCAGAGGGCTGTGGACCAGCAGTAGTAGAAATCTCATAAGATGGAATACTTGTAAACCATAGAGATCTTGCTAACAGCTACGTGTTTTCTTTTTTTGCTTTTCGTTAATGGTCATGTGAAAGCAGTGTATCTTAACTTAAATGGAATACTTGTAAACCATAAAGTACTATGCACAAGCTACTTTCTGTATTGATATTTTACTATATTGAAGTAATTTTAGGAGTTAGATAAAACTGGAGGTATTGCATGTTGCGAGTTGTTGAATAGCTTCTTGTGCTGTGAATTGTTTCTGCAGATGGTAATTGCATGGTAAATATCTTCAAGTTGAAGGAAATTTGATGGAGTATATAGATGTATTGATTTCCCAGAGCAAGTTTCTGAAAGGTTATGACATATTCTCATGAGAGTATAGATTCCACCAAATTGGAAAACAGAGCATCAAAGCTGCGCTCATAATTGAATTTGCTAGAATTCCATGTTCGATTCAATTTACAGGTGAAATAAGATGGTTCTTTAGAATTGGATGGTTATGTTAGTTGATCAGGGACTGCAGATCATCAAAAGCAACCTTTGAGTCCCAATTTAAGGCATCTGAAAGATAAGGTTACTAGTAATCTAAGGGTATTGGCACTATTTCGATAAACTAAATTTTCCATACATCTAGTCCTTGCAGGATGTAGTAGTCATATTGATAGGGAACAGAAGTAGAAATTGTATTATTTAGGAATCTAGTAGGTACAGCAGTAGCCTTTCTCTCCTGGAAGTGTGATTTCCAGGCCAATACAATATGTATTTTTAGAATATGAATGAAGAATAATCCCCCCTCTCTATACCGAATCCTATATATAACTTCTATACCTCCTCATTCTCACTCTCTCTGTAACTAATTTCTAACCTCTAGCCTATGTGGCATTTGTATTTGTTCCCTTCCCCTTTGTGCCCCTAAGGTTGTGTGTAACTGTGTAACTAGGAAGGGTGCTAACATTTTATGTCTTTTCTTAATCATTTCGGGATATATTATTGACATTTGCAATTGTACGAATCAACATTGTCACTGGAAATGTTCGAGAAGCTAATATTAGTTGTAATATTCTGCAAAATGCTATGGAATATAATGCAGCTAAGTGATAAATATACACCCTAAAATATAAGGATGAGCTGCAAAAAAGAGGATTGCAAAGCACTCATGATTTTTTAAAAAATTAATATAATTAACAGATTAATTAATATTTAGTATTACTGACTAATTTGCCCATATATTTTTTACCATTTTTAATTAATTTTAATTTATATATAATTAATTTACTAATTACATTATAATTAATAGATTGATTTGAAATTTATTATATATATTTATATAAAATATAAAAAAATATTAACATAAATATATAAATTAATACTAATTAGTAATATAATGTAGGAATGACAGTGGGATCTAGAATGCAGTTGCAAAGCTATTCAAAATTTGGCCCTCTCATTGATGACAACGACTTTGATGAAGGTAATGTGATATCCTTTTGATTATGTTGGTATTACGATATTTGTTGGATTTGTACGATGTGATTTTCGTATCCTGAAAATGCTTGAAACTACCATATATTGAATTCAATTATAAAAGCATGAATCTCTCCTATGTCTTTCTAGGCTTTAACTGTGTTGATTACTACACTCTAAAGCTTGGAATTGTAGTATTTGACTGTTATGATGATGACTTTTGACCTCTCTGTCAAGGTTTGTTCTTTGCTTTAATTCTTTTACTTTGATTCTTCTTGACATTATAGACTGCATGATGTTACTTTCGACAGTGGTGGATGAAGGCAACTGTTTCTATTTTTGTGCTACTGTTTTTTCCACTTATTATGGTTATGATGTTGTTGGTGGCATTATAGAACAAGGTGGTAATCAACATGTTTGTTTCATGCTTTGAATATTTTGCCATTCTTCATACTTGCTATTGTGTAGTAGGAAGTCTGTTGGTGTTAACAATGGAAGAACATCAAAAACAATGTCGTGAATTTTTACTACGTTCTAAATCACCTACTAGCCTTGAGGTAAAAATGTAACCTAGTTGAAGCATGGATTGAGAACCTTTATAGGTTTGACTGATGATGACTTAAAGATGACAAGCATTGGGGCAAGACATAGAAAAGATTCCTATTTTAAGAGCTGATTTTGGGTTGGCACAATTTAAAGATCACTTCAAGCATACAGTGACAAGAGGTATGTGGATCGCAAAAGGTTTTTGAAAAATTTAGAGGACTTGAATTCTTATTCAATCTAAAATATTTATATTAAAAATTTTAATTGAATAAATAATCAACTAAATTATAAAATTTCATAAATTTTATAAGGACTTAATAATTTGTTTAGTATATTTAAATATAAGAGATAACTAATTCTATTGTGATTATAAATAAATAAATAAAAAGTAAGAAATAGATTTCGACCAAACAAAATCAAAAATCGCAGGCTAATTATAAAAAAATTCAAATTTTACTCTAATTTTTGAAGTTCATAAAGTTTGATTACTTTTTTGAATTGTCAATATTGAGCACAACAGGAGGTGTTGTAAGACAATTGTAGGTATTTCAAGCATAAAATTTATCTAAAAGATGGGAGGATATATCCTGTTGTTAACCGGAGGATAGGTGAACCTTCAATTCATTTTCTATAAAATTAAATTTGCTAAGCACACCAACTCTATGTTGTCATAGAAATCAAAGAGTATGATCTCTCAGTCATTAGTGCATTATTTGAAAATTTTAATTTTAAAAAAACATGCTTTATGTGCATAATTGAACTTTCTGACAAGCTATGCTTTAAGTTTGATAGAGATGGAATGACGGTAATTATAACTATGTAAATGTTTGTTTGATGTCCTTTGATCATGAAAATTTACAATCTAATGCCACTGATTTTTTATATTTTTAATTCCACCTTGGAGCTCTTGTTACTTTGTTTGCAATTTATACTTGCTAATCTTTGGGGGTAGTTATATTTGATAACAAAAAAATAATCTCATTAAAAACTAGTCACTTTTCGGAATTATAAGTTTGACTTTTTTATAAGTTTAAATTTAATTCAAACCCTCTTTTTTCCTTCCATTTTTATTCTGAAATGGTTTATATTATACATGATCTTTAATATAGGTATAGTTTTTAATTTACTAATGTATCTTTAATTTTGATACAAAATGGGTTAAATTGTTTACTTAATATTGATTTTTAATTCTCTTGTATTTATTTTGCTTTGAGTCTAGATCCTTAGTGGCATTTTTTAAATTAAAAAAACAAATTTTGTAATATGATCTCAATTGTGTATTTGTGTCGGGGAAATACTTGATACCCTTTCTGTGTAAGTTTTCTATTCTATTAAGATAAAACTTTGGTAGCTATTTTTGTAAAGATAAATGGGAAACTTCTAAATCACTTGTTTTGATAGAAAACTTAAAAATGATCTTTGGCCTATTTATCATATTATTTTTGTTTAAGCATACAAAATAGACCCTAGGTTTTAGGGATGTTTAGCTTTCTTGCTGTTAAAATAAGACACTAAAATTACTATTTTATAGAAATTAGTATTTTTATTTATTAGCAAACTTAGATGTTTAATTCAAGTCTTAACTTTGTGATTACAAAGTTTTGACTTCTTGTGTGTCAAATAATTTCTAATTTTATTTTAAATCATTTTTTCTTTTTGGCTTATTTCTTCCTGAATGTAACTATATTAATACTTTAAACTTATAACTCAAAAGAGTATAGTTTTAGTATCCATGAGATCCTATTTTTCAAATTAATATATCCATTTTATATTCATGTCTACTTTTTTCATTGGATTGCATGCTTTATCTTGTTGGTTTTTCCTATTTACTTTTCCTAGGTTTAGGTTTAGATTTAGATTTGCCTATCAATCATGAAATCTTTTACTTTTTATTTGATTAACTAGGAGATAGTAGGAGATTTAAATGAAAAATTGCCACTTCCTCAATAATTTATTCACCACTATACCACTATATTACTATTAAATGATAGGTGTAATTGCCAAGTTATGAGTAATATTTTATGATAAAAACTTAAATGGTATAAAGAGCACATCATAAGGCATAATTATGTTTTAGTAGCTTGAGATTAGTGATCGTAAACTCATATTTTTGGTTTCTTTAATGAGATATAGAACTAATATATCCAAGTCCTCTACGTAATACCTAAGGTTTCTTTTAAAGTGTAGTTAGAATTGAAGGGGATAATGCTAACAATGGATATACCTATCTGGTCTATTCTGCTTACGCAAACTAACCCTCTAGAATTCGAAGCATCTATTATTTAATTTCTCATATGGCTTGGAGTAGTATTATATAGAATTATGCCTTCTATAAAGCATCTATTGAATTTATCTAATGGTTGCATGAACATAAAAGAATTTCCAAAGGAGATATTTTGTTTATATCATAATCCTAGCATAATGTCTATAGATGATATCTAGGAACTCAAGGTGTTTTAAAGGCTTAGAAAACAAAAAGGAGTTAAAGGTCAGTATAAAAAAATGAATATAAGAGAAACTTATGGCAAATGAAGTAGCTGGAAGTTATCACAAGAAGATTAACACTCTTTGAGTTCATCTCAAATTAATGTAATTAGCTAGAATTTGATATCTAAACCTCTATTTACTTCTTCCCCTTGAGGGGAAAACCTTTAGTTGATAACTAAGCGGTCATGGTAATTATTATCTAATTCTATAGCGATGCTGATGATCTTTAAGCCAGTTTAGGAAGATCATGCTTAGTTTGTATTTGAATGTTTAGATTTATTCTTTCTTGCATACAATCTATTAATTTTTACTTTAAAAAAACAATGAAAATATACGATAATAACTACTAGAATTTACTGCAACACTCTAATCTAGATCTGCAATCATAGAAACTTATGAATTCATATTTAAACTACCTCAATGTACGCAACATACAAAACTAGTTCCTAATATGGCATACATGGTATACCACTAAGTTGTAAAAGGTCTCTAGATTAGAACAATATCTTAGCCTCACCCACAATGCACTATTATAGATTAACATCGCCTGATAAAATTTATTGTGACTATGATCATGACACTGGAGATTGCAAGAATCTCAGATGTACCATGGGTTAACTCTTTCACATGAACAAGACTAGGCCATGTTTAGAAACAAGTTGTAGACTCTAACCTTGAGAAGGGGAGACAGAAGAACCAGTCGGGTCTAATATGATTGCTAGTGAAAATAGTTGTAGTAGATCTCAGTTAAAGAGGTATGCTAGATATGGACTTAAAAACATAAACAGAGATTGTTTAAAGATGATTATGGGCTTAAGAAAAGTTTTAGAATAAGCTAGCTCTAACCTTTCCCTAAACACTCTAGCCTATTTCAAAGTCAAAGTAAATTTATAAAAATCCTAAATTTCCTATTTTATTAATTTTGTGGCTGCCATCATCTTCTTCTTGCTTAAACTCCTACTTCTTTATTGTTTTTTGACCCTAATATCAAACCTATGAAGTAGGCTTCATGAGGGAAATGGTGATAAAAAAGGTCTAATGATAAGTGATTCATGATGGACTTAAAAACATAAACAGAGATTGTTTAAAGAAAAATTACTAAAATGATTAGGAATAGAAAATTGGCCCAGACATGGCCTCAAGTTGACTAACTTTGGATCCTTGGGCTTTTAAGATCTAGCTAATTCTATCTAGCTTTAAAAGGAATTCCCCTTATCTTTAACTCCATATTAAAAATTTAGAATTTGCTTAAGTAATATTGCAAAGAACGAGAGTTCGAGTTGTTGGTGCTCAAGTTCTTCAGTGCATGCAAGATTTTAAGTAACTAAAAGTTGATTTAATTAGGATCTCAAAATATAACGATGTTCTAATGAAACAACTTGTGAGAGAAACACTTGAGTCCCTCAATAAGTGTAAAGAGGAACTTGCATTGAATCTAACAAATCTTGACATGAAAACTAAAGACCAAGTTAAGCTAAAGAAATAAATATTTATAACTCCCAATTAAGGAAAAAATTCTAGAATTATATGGTTAAAGGATGGTGATAGTTGTTCCAAGTATTTCTTTAATGCAATTTAGAATAAAAGGAACAAGAATTGGAGAATTTCCATAAAAGATGAGGCTGGTTATGTAACACAAGATCAAGTTATACTTAAAGAAATGATTGGTTTATTTTACAAAAATTTAAGTCGTTACAAGAGTGGTTAGTGCTTTCTAAGACTAACTAATAGCTTCTTTTCAAGGCTCAATATAAGTTCACCAATATGATGCATTGATTAATGAAGTCTGGATTAATGAGATAATAACTACTCTAGTCTATTTTAATTAATAGTCCAGATGGCTACAGTGCTAAGTTTTTTAAAGCAACCTAGGAGATTATTAGATAAATGGTGGTCAATATAGTGAAAGAATTCTTTAGAGAAAGCAAGCTACTTATTAAGCTTAATAAAACCTATCTCTACCTTGATCCAAAAGTTCCTAATCTTATATGTCTGACTATTGCATGTTGTAGTGTGATCTATAAGATCATTTAGAAAATACTAGCTAATAGGTTTAAAGGGAAACTTGAAAACTGCATTAATCCTATACAAGGAACTTTTATCAATGGTAAATGCCTAATATCTCACTGACCTATTTAGTATATTTAAAAATAAGAGATAACTAGTTCTATTGTGATTATAAATAAATAAATAAAAAGTAAGAAATAGTTTTCGACCAAACAAAATGTATGCTAATTATAAAAAAAATTCAATTTTTATTCAATTTTGTAATTATAGCTCAAATTGAAAAAAGTAACAATTAAATACTTAATTTTTTAATTTTTTAATTTTAACCCGACGTTATTAACTAAGTTATTTTAAAACTTTAATAAATTTAAGTTTAAGTTTAAAGTTTAGGATTTGGTTGTATTTGTTAAGTTCACCTTTTATAAAGCATGTTGCAAATAATATTTTAGTATGATTATGTGGTTTCTTTCAATATCTTTTACCCTTTTTTGTCGTAATGCATGTTTATACCTAGTATTCTCTCATATTTTAAGTTCATAAAGTTTGATTACTTTTTTGATTTGTCAATATCGAGCACAACTGGAGGTGTTGTAAGTACAATTGTAGGTATTTCAAGCACGAATACCAAAAATCTATCCAAAAGATGGTAGGACCTTGCCTGGTATCCTTAACCTGTTGAATCGGGGGATAGGTGAACCTTTAATTCATTAAATTTGCTAAGCACACCAAGTTCTATGTTGTCATAGAAATTAAAGAGTATGATCTCTCAGTCATTAGTGCATTATTTGAAGAATTTAATTTTAAAAAATCATGCTTTATGTGCATAATTGAACTTTGATCACTGAATGCGGTGTTGATCTGACAAGCTATGCTTTAAGTAATATACCTAGGTATGGCCTAGCATAGAGTCATTTGGAATCGGTACGTAATACCTAAGATTTCTTTTAAAGTGTAATTAGAATCGAAGGGGAGAATGCTAACAATGGATAACCTATCTAGTCTATTCTACTTACGCAAACTAACCCTCTAAAATTCGAAGCATCTATTATTTAATTGCACATTCTCATATATGGCTTGGAGTAATATTATATAGACTTATGCCTTCAATAAAACTCAGGTTAACTCTATTGAATATCATCTAAGAACATAAAAGAATTTTCAAAGGAGATATTTTGTTTATATCATAACCTTAGGATAATGTCTATAGATATCAAAGGATAGGAAATCAAGGTGTTTTAAAGGCTTAGAAAACAAAAAGGAGTTAAAGGTCAGTGTAAAAAAATGAACATAAGAGAAACTTATGGCAAATGAAGTAGCTGGAAGTTATCATAAGAAGATTATGCACTCTCAAGTTCATCACAAATTAATTTAATTAGCTAGAACCTAAACTCGATACCTTTATTGTGATAGTTGCTTTTGAGAAAAAGGTTGAATAGACTTTTTCGCTTATGGGAGTATTTGTGGATGAATTAGTCTTATACCTTCAAAGAAGTTCAAGAGAAGGCAAAAAGGTTCATTAACCTTAAGGCAGATTTTGTCTATAAAATGCCCAAATTAGTCTCTGAAACATAGATAAAACCACCAGAATGGTATCCATTTCATATGAAAGAAAAGTAGATATTAGACTTACTAGGGAAGAAATATCGTTGAACTACCAAATAAAGAGGATAGGTAAGGCATTATATAAGTGAAGTTGCTTATGTTAAATGCATTTATAAATCACATCTTGAATTTCCTAAGGGAATAATAAGAGCAAACCCTCATCGTATAATGCTCACCAAGGAGGTGATCGATAAAAAATTAATATAAATTTTGTTGTGACTATGATCATGACAGTGGAGAATCTCGGATGTACCATTGGTTAACTCTTGTAACAGGGACATTTGGAATAATTTCTCAAAAGGGAAAGATACATTTCTCCAAAAAGACATTTTTCACATGAACAAGACTAGGCCATGTTTAGAAACAAGTTGTGGACTCTAACCTTGAGAAGGGGAGACAGAAGACCCGGCTCGGGTCTAATATGATTGCTAGTGAAAATAGTTGTAGTAGATATGTTAGATACAACCAGGTCAATGCCATGATAGATAATGAGATCAAAAGATGACAAGCTAGGGTTTCAACATTTTTTTACAAGGCCTTTAAAATAGTAGGAATAAAATATTGACAAGTTCTTATGACATCTTTCTTTTTGAATGGGATTAAAGGATATTAGGACTTTCTTAAAGAAAAATTTGATCTTCTTAATACAATCAAGGAGTACCTAAAAAAACCATTATGATTATATCCTATATGCAAATCAATATGATAGCTCTTGTTATGAACAAAAAATGTAAAGTTTCCAATGGACCACCAAACTCAAGATAATATTATATGGATTCACTAAAGAAGAAAAATACACCTCAACAAATGAATATTAAAGAAATAAACCTCAAAAATTGTAGGGAACAAAACTAGTATATAAATAATTGAAAACTTTTGAGAAGTTCAAGTTGGGGATATAAACTATAATAGAAATTGAAAATATGAGCATATATAGAGCAAGAGTAACACACTGGAATTGTGAAATTTCTTAAATAATAACAAGAGGTATTCATGTTACAAGAGTGGTTAGTGCTTTGATGAACTAATGGCTTCTTTTCAAGACTCAAAATTGACTACTCTATTCTCTTTTAATCCAGATAAAACTCCTAGTCTAGATGGCTACAGTGCTAAGTTTTTTAAAGCAACCTAGGAGATTATTAGATAAATGGTGGTCAATATAGTGAAAGAATTCTTTAGAGAAGGCAAGCTACTTATTAAGCTTAATAAAACCTATCTCTACCTTGATCCAAAAGGTGTTGTAGTGTGATCTATAAGATCATTTAGAAAACACTAGCTAATAGGTTTAAGGGGAACTTGAAAACTTCATTAATAGGTACAAGGAGCTTTTATCAATGGTAAATGCATTAATGATAATATCTCACTGACCTAAGAGTTATTCAAAGGATAAAATGGTAATGAAACAGTTCAAAGTTATACATTGAATATTGGTTTTTCTAAGGCCTTTGACAATGTGAGTTAGAATTTCTTAATTGATGATTGGATTACATGGGGTACCCTAGGAATTTCACTTATTGGATAAAGGATTGCATAACTACACTATCATTTGTTATAATAATCAATGGAGAGAGCCTTCTGAAGTATTGAAAGGAGCACATCGTCTTAGGCGAGGTAGTCCATTATGACTTTACATCTTTACTATCAGTATAAAACTTCTTTAAACATTCACTATGCTAAATCCAAGCTTCAAGTTCCCTAAAAAAGTCATAAGCTTAAAATTTCACAACTTTCATATGTTGATGACCTCCTTATATTATCTGGTGCTTATCTGACTTCCATTGGAAGTTTATTATACTCGTTAAAGGCTTTCATTCAAAAATAATATTGAGAGCTTTCTTGCTTTCTTTGTATTCTTTGAGAATACTTGACTTATCAAAGAAGTGGTCTTCCTTTGTGGCGTCCTAAGGTTAGAGTTCTAAGAGACAAGTTCTCTTAGGGTTATTTCCATTGACCAACATTCTTGCTAGGGTTCTAAGAGATAAGTTCTTTTATTTTTTTCATCGACCAACATTCTTCTAACCTCCCATTTTCTCTTTGTGTTCCATTTCTATCTTTTCAACTTTATTTCTTGTGATTCCGCGTGTTTGTTTGATTCTATCTACTCCCGGGCATAGTTTCATCTTGTTGAAGGTTCTCTAGGACAAGTTCCTATTGGGTCTGCCATCATCTTCATTCCCATCACTCTTTCCATCTTTATTGCTATTATGAGACATGATTAATTCCTGCAAGAAAACGTTAGAAACCTCACAACACTCCTTCACGTGTTTCTCTCTATAACAAAATTTCTCACTCGTGTTTCACACTTTCACTATATAATTTCACACTCTTGCCTTTTTTTACTCAAGTGGCTCCTTTATTGTTACTTTTAAGGATCACTTTAACAAGATCAAGGAAATCAACAAGCAACAAGTTCAAGTAGAAAGCACAAAGATAACAAGCCTAACAAAGAAAACGAATAGATGAAACAAATCTAGAAGCAAAATATTGTACAGACAGAAAATAAATCAAAGTGTCAATACACGGATGGAGAGTAGAGTAGGCAACGATTCTTATGTCAATTGAACAATTATGAGTGCAACAACTGTTCAAATCAATGTAGAGAAGCAAAGATAGGTATAAAAACAAGAAATAAACTAGGAAACAAAAAAAGAAAAACAAAACAAAATTCACCGAACCTGACACTAAAATTTTTTAATTTTAATATCCTAATCTGCCCAAAATTTCAAGAATTGAACAAAAGATTCAAAGAAAACATTTTTTGATAGGTTCTTGAATGAAACCAAGACAATCTAAATGAATCTTGAATGATAAGAATAAATCTTTAATGAAAGATCAAATAAAGATTCAAAGAATCACAATCTTGAATGTTTCTTGATCAATCTTCAAATTTCTTTTTTTTTCTTTCTATTGTTCACTTTTTTTATTGTTCACTTTTTTTCTTTTCTTTCTATTGTTCATGATTTTTGCTTTTTCCATTTTTTTTATTGATGATCAAGAAAACAAAGAATCAATTAAGGAAACAAGAACATAAAAAACCAATAATGACAGATTCATTCTAAGCAATTACACCCTTACTTTTCTAAGGAATCAATAAAGAAAACAGTGAAAGAATTAAGTCGAAGCTCTGATACCAACTGGTACAAAAACCTCAAGAAAACAAGGTTCTTGAAACACCTAATCTTATTGAATCAAAACTCAAAACTTTCTATTCTAAGAACATGCTAGTTCAAATCCCGATTATATGAAATTGAGACCCAAACCCGAATAAAACAAAAGAGTTGAACATGCCACAAGTGATTACCTTGATAAGTGATGCAATCCTTGAAATAACAATAAGAAGAACACACCTTTCTTGAATGGAATATTTCTCAATTTCGTTAATCAACAAATCTGATGTTTACAAGGATAAGATAAGGTATTTATACCCTTGCCTATGTCCTAAACCTAAAAAGAATAGGTTCTAAGACCCTTTAATGCTAAAACAAGCCTAGTGAGCAATGTCATTCAAGAAAAAAAGAAAAAGAGGTCATTCAAGAAAATAAGAACAAAGGCCCAACTGAGAGTAGTTGCACTGATAATGCCTACAGGATTGATTTGTTAGGTGGAGTATCAAGTATCTGCTATGTTTAATGTTGCTGATCTCTCTCATTTGATAATGCAGGGGCAGATTCGAGGACGAATCCTTTTGAGGAGGGAGGGAAAGATACAGGAAGCCATGACAATGGAGATCAAGATGCAACACGCCAAGACAAGCTTACTTTGCCAAGTGGACCTATTACAAGGCAACGTGCAACAAGGCTTAAACAAGCAATTCAAGGGTTTGATCAAATTCACATTACATCTCACCTTGATGACAAAACCGAACCATCCATGGGGAATTCAAGTGTAGTAGTCAAGCTTATGATTCTTCTAGAGAGGGCATGTAAAGGGGCTAATACTTAGCCAAATTTCAAGACAAGTTTAATTATTCTTAGGGACTTATTTTAATGCATTGATCTTGTTATTTATCCTTTGTTTATTAGGCCCAAAGAGACTTGTTATGGGCTGGGTATTTATTAGTACTTGACTTAGTTTATTTAAAGCTAGTTTTGGACAACCAAGCATGTGGGCCTAAGTAAAGTGATACGTTAGGCTCATTCACCTCCCTTAGGTTTATTTAAGTTATTTTAGTCTTGTTTAAGTTAGTTTAGCTCAATCCTAAGTAGATTAGGATCAGATTGCATTATTGGGATATAAACTCCTAAAGGCTTGCTTTAGCATTAAAGGGTCTTGTAACCTATTCCTTTTAGGTTTAGGACGTGGGCAAGGGTATAAATACCTTATTTTATCCTTGTAAACATCATATTTGGTTGATTAACGAAATTGAGAGATATTCTCTTTAAGAAAAGTGTGTTCTTCTGTTTTCTTTGAGTTTGGGCCTCAATTTTGTATAATTGGAGTTTGAACTAGCATGTTCTTAGAATAGAAAGATTGGAATTTCGATTCAATAGGATTAGGGAGTTTCAAGAACCTTGTTTTCCTTGGATTTTCGTATCAGTGCATATGCTTCATTTAGCTTCTCTATGTGCTATCTTGCCTTCTCATGAATGTTGCGCACCAAATTTGCCTTCTTTTGTCCATCTCCACTAGTTATCTCACTTAAAGGTAAAGAATACAAATCTGAAGGCATTAATGGATTAAAACCATAAACAATCTCAAAAAGCGAATAACCAGTAGTAGAATGTATGATCCTATTGTATGCAAACATTCTTCCCATGTTTAAAGATTTTTACCAACCACAGCACCCAAAAGAGAACCTAAAGTTCTATTCATCACTTCAGTTTGTCTGTCAGTTTGAGGATGACAAGTAGTAGAAAAAAAAGTTTAATACCTAGCTTACTCGAAAGAACACGCCAAAAGTGACTAAAAAAATTCACGATCAGAAACAATAGTCTTAGGAATATCATGCAAACGCACAACATCCCTAAAAAACAACTCAACAACATTTATAGCATCATCAGTTTTATGACATGCAATGAAATGTGCCATCTTATTAAACCGATCTACTATTACAAATATACTATGCCTACCCTTTTTTGTCCTAGGCAGCCCTAAAACAAAGTCCATAGATATGTTAGTCCACGGATGCTTAGGCACAGGGTGTATACAAACTATATGAATGAGTATTAGATTTCACTTGTCTACATGTGACACACTTAGAACAAAATTTCCCAACATCTTTTCTCATGTTAGGCCAATAAAAATGTTCACAAGACACATCATTGGGATTAGGATTTCTGCAACTCTGGTCACCTTGGGGTATTTCGACCTCTTTATTCTTAAAATGACATCCAAAATCTCCCTCCTTATGCACTCAAATTTTCTTATCTTTTTATACTTTTACACTTAGTTTTTTTTTTCTCATTTGATGTCTAAACCACGTGATTTACATTGATTTCATCATTTCAGTTGTTTTATGCGTCAAGTGAAGAAAATCATGCTAAGGAGGGAGATTTAGGACTTTTAGATGTCATTTTCAAAGGAAGGAGGTCGAAATACCCTAAGGTGACCAAAGTTGCAGAAATCCTAATCCTATAAGGAATCCTACTTCAACTAGGATT
>JANTPM010000007.1:22618421-22629321 GCA_025434745.1 Erythroxylum divaricatum
TATCTAAAGCATCAATTTCAAAAACCCCCAATTTCAAACTTTGACATAATCCTAATCACTCAATTAACCAAAATTAACTCTCACTTAAGGCATATTCATCACAATTGACTTCATAAACTACAAACACATATCCTTTACTTATTTTAATTTTCACTCAAAGATCGGGGTCCATCATGCATGCTACGATCATGACAGAAGGCTTAGATGTGAACCACGATTGTGGCCTGTGTCGGGTAGACATGTAGACATTTATGAACTTCACGTTTCGAGGGACTTTTTAGACCTTTTAGACCCTCAAAAAAGCCCTAGAGTTACCCAAAACATAAGAGACTATTTAAAGAACAACAAAAGAAGAAAGAAGGGGGCTTTTCGTGTAGCCACTTTGGAAACCCTATGAGAGAAAGAGGGAGAGAAAGAGGAAGAGAAAGAGATGAGGAAGAGGAAGAAAGAGGAAGAAGAAGCAGTCTTGACGTGCTTTCTACATCAGGAGGTTTCCCAACTCTGCTGCCTTCCCAGATCGTCCATTTTAAGTTTCTATTTCCTTTTTGTTTCAATTTTATTCATGTATAAAATTGGGATGGATTGCATGATGATAGATGGTAGAATGTTGATAATGTTCTAACTCTTCTTCAGGATTTTAGTTTGATTTAATGATAATTCAGTTGTTGGTGTTTATTAGATGAATGTCATGATTTCATTGTGTTCTTACATAATTCGGTAACAAACTGAGAGGGTGAACTGAATGAAAAATGATTAAGTTGAATTAGTAAGAGTTAGGCGATTTAATAAAAACTGTGACAAATCATATTGGTAATTGTACGGAGAGAGATCCCGTCTGATATTCTGATAGTTTATTAGAGTTCTTTAGATCTAATTAGGGTTTTGAATAATTTGTGAATTGAGAGATTACAAAGTTCATAATCCAATTAAGGTTTATAAATTAGGGTTAATAGTTATAACTCGAAAAGAGAGTAATTAGCCCTAAGATTGTCTAGAACCAACACCCCCTTAACACATAATCAGCTAGGTTAGCCTTAATGATAGGTAAAATCCCCTTTCTCATAACTTGGTAAATTCTTGGTTAATTTCCGTTGTGCTTGTTAATCAATTGTTAATTTCTTCTTGTTTAATTTTTATTTAATTCGTTGAATTAAATTCTCGTATTTACTTCCCCTTGCTTTATTTATTTTTAGTTCATATCTTTTCAGCCTTATATTTTCTAGGATCTCCCTCCTCATGGGATTGACATATCTTATACTACAGTCATGACTTGTGCACTTGCGGTATTTGAGAACTTATAAATTTTAAAGCTCGAACGACATGATCAAACCTACAAATGGTTTTTATTGACTTAGAGAAGACTATGACAAGGTAACTAGGAAAATCATTTGAAGGTGTTTAAAAGTTAAGGGAGTTCATATTACCTATATACGAGTTATTATGGATATGTATGAAGGTGTTAAGACTAGAATAAGGACAAAAGGAGGACATAACATTTTTTTATCGATATTGGGCTACACCAAGGCTTCTCATTGAGCCCCTTTTTGTTTGTAGTAGTGATGTATAAGCTTATCAAGAATATCCAAGAGGATGTATCTTAGTGTATATTGTTTATTGATGACATTATTTTAGTAGATGAGGAAAAAAAAGTGTTAATGTAAAGCTAGAATTATGAAGGATATGTTAGAGTCAAATGGGTTTAAATTGAGCAGGATTAAGATTGAGTGCAACCTTTTGGACCATAGGGTGACTTTCAATGTGGAGGTAAAGATTGGTTCAAAAGTTACACTACGAAAAGAGTATTTTGAGTATCTAGAATTTACCATCCAAAGAAATGAAAATATTGATGAAGACATTGTTCATTATATAAGATCAAGGTGGCTTGAATAGAAAAGTGCATCAGGAGTTTTATGTGACAAAAAGGTAACATTTAAGCTCAAAGGTAAATTCTATCATTTAGCGATTAAGTTGGCCATACTCTATAAAGCAGATTGTTGGCTCATCGAATAGGTACATAGTCATAAGTTAATAGTGGCAGAGATAAGAAATCTCTATTGGACGTGCAAACTTATTACAAGAGATAAGGTCAAGAGTGTAATGTTAAGAGACAAATTAAATATGACTATTATTGATAAAAAAAAGAGAGATTAGGCTTAGGTAGTTCGGACATGTTAAGATGAGACATCCTGATGCTCCAGCAAGAAGATGCGAGAAGACTGTACTTAAAGACTGTTAAAAGAAAAAGGAAGGCCTAAGAAAGGGGGTGATCAAGAATAATTTAGCTTTGCTCGAACTTACTAAAGACATGACCCTAAATAGAAAACTTTGGCGTACTAGGATACGAATAAAGGATCTCAAATAAAGAGGTCCTTCTCTTTTTTATAGGTCTTTTAAACATTTTCCTTGAAGTCTTCTATCTTGTGTTTAGCCTAAAATTTTAATATGTAGTACTTCCCTCATATTTATTTGGCCTAAACATTTCCTTACTTAGCCTAAATAATATACTGTAATGGTTTGTTGCTCTAGTTATTCACTTTTTTCTTTCTTGTTTGTGTATTTATTTACTTATTTTATATTTTTATTTTTATTTGTTACCTTATTCTATATTTATTGTATTCTTTATTGTATTACTTATTTTTATATTCTATTTGTACATATTTAACTATTTATATTATTATTATTATTATTATTATTATTATTATTATCATACATTTTTATTATTATAATTTATTTCTTCTTATTATTATTACTATTATAACATTATTATTTTTATTATTATTATTATTATTATTTTTTTTATTATTATTATTATTATTATTATTATTATTATCTTTTATGTCTATTTTACTTTTTATTTTATGTTTATTATTATTTTATTATTTTAATATGTATATTTATTGTTTTTTATTATTTATTATTTTATATATTTTTATTATACATTTATTTATTTAGTATAAATATATTACTTTTATTGTATTTTCTTTCTTCTTTATGTGGGTCTATGAGAAATAGTCTCTCTACTAGTTAGAGGTAAAACTGCATACTTCTATATCTCTGTAGTCTCTGCATTTAGTCAGACTTTTACTAAGATGTTATTATTATTGTACAAGACAAGAATCCAAATGCTTACATCGCTAATTTCCTACCAATTTATGATTTTGTTAATATAAATGGGGCCATTGATAATGCAATTAGATTGAGGTTATTTCTTTTTTTATTAAGAATCGAGCCAAGCAATGGCTGAACTCTCTAAGGATTGATCACCACTTGGAAAAATTCTTAATGAAATACTTTCCACTAACCAAAATGGTGGAGGTGCGAAATGACATCTCTTCTTATACCCAAACTAAATTAAAGATATTATACGATATATAAGAGAGATTCAAAGTTTTAATTAGAAGATTCCCATATTATAGTCTTCCTATTTGGTTACAAGTTCAGACATTCTAGAATTGTATTAATCCTTCAACCAGATAGATAACAAAAGTTATAGCTAGAACTTATAATAGTAAGATACTTGAAGCAACCCAAGGGTTGATCGAAGAGACAACTATCAATAGCTATCACTGGAACTCAATAAGACCAAACCTAATAAGCCAACTACGAATAGTTATCAGTGGAACTCAATAAGAGCTAAACCTAATAAGCCAACTAGATTTTATGATATAGATGTAGTTATAACTTTGGTTGTTCAGGTTAAAGCTCTTAGTACGAATATTGGTAGATTATTAGTTATGAAATAGACAACTCAAATGACATTGTGTGAATTATGTGCAGAAGGACATGTAAGTTAAGATTGTCAAGTTGTTAATTCCATTGAAAAATTTGCAAAAATTCAGGCATCTAAATTTTGTTCCAAGCTACTAAAGCTTTAATAAGGAACCAATATGCTTGTATCCACAACTAAGACAATTAAATAGGATAGCTTGAACGCTAATTTTTGAGAGACCACAAGGAGACATGGTAACAATATCGAGACAAATTTGAAGGATTATGTGAAGGTAGCCACTTTTAGAAGTGGTAGGGAGATGAGTGTAGGAAAGAAATAAGTTGAGGTGGAGAAGAATGAGACAAAGAAAAAGAATAAGGAAGAAGAAAAAGAAGGTAAACAACCTAAGTTGGTGGAGTAGTATAAGCCTTCTGCCCTGTATCTAGTAAAACTAAAGAAGGTTTGTATGGACAAACCATTTAGTAAATTCCTAAGACTCTTTAAAAGTTTTCATATTAACTTACCTTTTGTTGAGGCTCTTTCGTAGATGCCAAAGTATGCCATATTTCTAAAGAAGTTTCTATTAAACAAATGGAATTTAGAGGAACTATGCACTATGACACTTAATAAGGAGTGTTTGGACATCCTTCAAAACAAACTACTTAAAAAAAACTTAAGAATTTAGGGAGTTGCATTGTCCCTTGCTTAATTGGTAGCTGATCAATTGAAAAAGAATTAGCTAACTTAGGAAACATTAACTTGATGCCTTAGAAGTTATTTATGAGATTAGTATTAGGAGAACTAAACTAACAAGGATGACCATATACTTAATTGATAGGTCAATCAAGAACCTTAAAGGCCTCATAGAAGATTTGTTGGTTAAAGTTGGAAAATTTATATTCTTGAGGGATTTTTTCATATTAGATATGGATGAGGAAATTAAATTACTTCTTCTATTAGGCCATCCATTTTTATCCATATCTAGGGTAGTAATTGATGTAAGTGATGGTAAACTGATGTTTAGAGTGGGAGATGAAGAGGTTAATTTCAAAATGTCTAAAGCTTTGAGGCATTTTTAAACAGGATGACTCTTACTACTTTCTTGGTATGGTTGATTTTGTTGTAACTTTGGAGTCATGTATGCCTAAACTTTTTTATTTTGTAATTTTGTTTCTATTAGTTTGATTCTAACTTTTTAGGTTTTAGTTTCTATAATTTAACTTTTATCTATGTTAACTTTGTGGTTTATTATAAGTTTTCTTGTTGTTTAGTATAAGTTTTTGTTTACTTTATGGTTATATGGGTACTATTTTTATCTTTTACACTTTAGATATGTATTTTGATTTACAAATATGAGAGCAGGTGGAAAATTAGCTAAGTTAAGAAATTACAGAGAGTAATATGCTCATGTTAATGACTGTAACTACATGTTTATACTGATCAGTGACATGACCATATTCCACCAAGATGAGAAATGTCAAAAAGTTAATGTAAGAAACATGATCCTAATTAAGGTGTTTAGATAAATTAAGTAGAATTTTGTGTATTTAATTGTTATTAGGGGAGTATTGTTAACTAATTTGGATGTTTTAGGGATAATGTCTTTATATTTTGATGGTTATGGATTAATTTTTAGTTTATTGGATTTGTTTGCATTTTTGTTACTAATCTATAACTAATTGATTGTGGGATTATTTTATGGTGTTTGTTATTTTTATAGTTTTGGGAATAATGACAAAGAGCGCAAATGAACCTGAATAAAGGTGAGGAAAGGAGTTGGGTGAGAAAAAGGAGGTGCTAAGGAAGAGGTAAAGGGGTGAGGGTAGTCCACAACAACCACCCTAACAACCAATACCTTACGCCTACCATACATCCCATATTACACTTTAATCCTAGCTTAAATCGTACAATTAAAGGCTAAGGTGTAAGCCTTAAAATGAGAGTTAAAGCATTTATTAGGCTATGCTAGACTAGGTAGGACTTGCTTAAGGAATATGAGAGTCGATTAGTGTTGGCAAAAAGTTAACTTTGGAGTTCATCACTAGCTTCATAATAGATAAGAGGCATTATACTTAGGACACCAACAACATGTTACAATTTTAGGTGCTCAAAAAGACATATAGTATGAATTATGAATTACAATAGGCTTTCACTATACATGGGCATGTACTCGGAGGAGTACACTGCATTACCAATACTTTTCCTAGTAATATTTACAAAGAAGGCATTATGGCAGAACATAAACTATGAGTGCTTATACGATCTAACAAGGTCAAAGGCAATACACCTAATATCTTTTGTGGTGAGGTATATGTACACACTAATCAGTCACATAAATAGTGAGAGAGGATATTACACCAAAGTGGTAGGGAAAGTGGATATGTTTTATCTCCACAATATAGTAGAGGAAGTCCCTATCCACTTTCATTATGCCTCAACTTGGTTCTTTAAGCATTATGCCTATAAGATTAGAGAGGGAGTCATATGTGTGGGGATATAAATGACCATGTTGATATGAGGCATGTGATTACTAGAGCATTTACCTAGGATGGCACTAGCATCACATACAATGTCTATCACTCTTAACATATTAAGAGTAATGGGGATAGTTCAAAGGAGGCTTGGTCAGTAGGGACAAGTATGCATTCTAGTAGGAGTTGAGGAGCCTATAGATATAAATGGGCTCGAAGGTTATCACTGATAAATGCATATTTGACTATAATTATACACCCACATTTGCTATATTTGCTTGATATTTTATAGTTTTGTTAAGTGTATTAATAAGTCATAATTGCATTCATGGGCCAAAATGAGACAAATATAGATGAAATTGTGATATAAAAATGAAAATTTGAAGCAAATTGGAGATAAACAACCATTTATGTGGTCATGTAAGTTTTTTTTAGCATGTAAATTCATGATTTTACATGTTTTTAAAGCTACACGGTAATGTAAGTGACCATGCATGTCATAAGAGCCCTAATTTTTTCCATAAAAGGATGTGAATAGAGGCAAATTAGGGACTGCTGAATTTTACCATAGATTTAAGAAGTGAAACATCCAAAAAGTCAACGATTTTGATCAAAGGACATGGAAAACATGAAGAATACATCACGAGATCCAATGGATAACAAAATCAAACCTCAAACCTATAAGAAGATTCAATAAAAGAAAATGGAGATTTAGAATTATGGACTCTTTATTTTCTATTCGTTTTTTTTTTCATTCTTATTTTTGATTTCATTCTTTATATTAGTAACTAAATGTTTTTAGAGTCTAGTTGTGATGAAACCTAATTTGGGATAACAATATATCTTTATATTTTCTTTAATGCAATTATATTGATTGATCTATTGCAATTTAATTTTGTGTTTTACTCTTGTTGTAATATACCTTAGATATTAGTGCATGATTTAATTTCATCTGATTGAGATTGAGAAGTCCTCTTATAAGAATAAATTTACCATAATTGCAAGAAGTTGATTACAAACCTAAAGAGTTGACATAAATCCTCCAGATTAGGGTTAAACCTAATAGTAAAATTAATAAATCAATAATGCATTCCTAGGGATTTTAACTAGAAAGATTTCTATTAATCAACCAATGGATTAGTTGTTAGTAGTCTCGATAGAGTTATTAACATAAGATAGGACTTTCGACAGTCCAATAATCAATAATATAATTGCATGACAAAAGATTAATTATTTAATGATTTTAGGGGGATTCATAACCTAGACACTAATATTTAATATTAATTTTCCTAAGTAATTTCCTTCATGCTGCTTTCATTATTGTTTCCAATTTAGATTATTTGTTTACGTTTTATTTTTAAAACCAAAAATCTAATTTGTAGGCTAGATAATATGAAAAGGGTAACTACTAATAATTACAATAATCTTAAGATCGATCTATACTTGCTTGTGCTAGCTACAACTACATCATACATGTACGGTAATTTAATTATTGATATAGCATCCAACAATAAATCAGCCTGAAATACTAGATAGAGAACAAAAGTATAAGCCCCCTCCCCACCACCACCAAAAAAGAATTTTTTATTCTATATTATGGAGATAAAAAGTCGCCATTTTTGTTGAAATTTTTATCCCAACATTAATTGGTCGTGTAGGCTTTTATTTATCGAGGGTTCCAAAAAAAGGGAAGAAGCAGGATTTTCTTCAATGGATGCCGCTTGTTATATTTTCGCAAACATTATTAGATACCTTATTATCTTATTCGTCAATTCGCATTGATAAATAGGGATATTTTATTTTATATCATTAATAGTACTTATACGAAAAGAGGAAAAAACAGTCTTTGTCTAAAGAAATGCGCTGAAAAAGGCAGATGTATAGAACCTTTCAACGAGATAGTGCTTTTTCAATTATCTCAAAATGGAATCTATTCCTCATAAGAAATCGGAGTAAGATGCGTCGATTTTTTCCAGGAAATCCCCAACGAAAAATACTCACTATTCCTTCTTTTCTATAGAATCGGTCATAACCACTCCCTACATTCCACGAAATTGTTTTTAGGTTTGTGCTCTACTTCGAGTAAAGATTCGCTCGATTTTTATTTGCACATATAAGGCAAATGCCCCGAATAGCATTGGTAGTTAGCATTCGATTTCGTTGGTACCATCCAACGAATCCAATTCAGTTATTTACTTACCTTTTCTTTTCAATTGCTTTTTCCACCCATTTTTGATCATCTCATTATAATACAATATTCTTCAGAAATTTCTTTCCACTATTCCTATGAACTTAGCCAAATTCCATCTATGGAGTGGACAAATTATTCTAATTTAACTCGTATTTGTACCAATATATACTATGAATCAAAATGCGGTACAAGTAATTTCAAAAATAAAAATCTGGTATTAAAAGAATTTGTAACTTGCTATCCTCTTGCCTAACAGGTCCCAAAATGGAAAATACAAATAAAGAAAACAAAAAAGTAGAGGTAAGGGTCAAAGTTTCTTGTAATTTTGAATTTCTAAAAAGACCAATTGAAGATTGATCTATTTGAGAGATATATGGGGCAAATTATTGGAATGATGTGTATCATCTAATAGAGATAACGAAATTTAGTGGTTAGAGCCGTATGATCAATGGATGGAGGATATGCTAATACAAATTGTAGGACACTTGGAAATTATGCTAACACCTCCTCAGTAAGCAAATGCTCCAACTATTATAGAGGTAATGTCCTATGCAATCAAGAGCTTACACTCTTATTACACTGATTGATCTCTAGAAAGATGTGGATTATGAACAAAATGTTTTATAAAGGCAATTTTTGGTTTTTTTGTTATTAATTTCTATTTTTCTTATGTTTCTATATTATATTTCCCCTGATAATTAGTAAGGGATTAACACTACTAAATTACTATTATTTTTTGTTTCTTTTATGTGTTTATTGTTAATATGCTAAACTACAATTTCTTTTCATACATATAGTTAAATTGTGTTTTATTTATTTTCCTTCTATTATTTAATTTTTTTTTTTATTTTACTTTTGTAAGGATGATAATGGATAGAAATCATATCACAAATACAAACTTCTAGATAATAAACCAAGGAAGTATTGGGTTACTTTATTATTTTTATGACTTATTGTGTATATTGGAGGCAATATAAATCCTTAAGTGTGGGGAAGGGGTGTAGTAATGTTGGATTATGGAAATTAAGTATAACTCGAGCATCCTTTAAATTTTATTTGTGATTCTTCTTTATAAAGATCTCTTATTCTTATATTGAAACATTTTGAGTTGTTATAAATTTTGGAATTAAGTTAGAATATGAAAGGATGAAAGCAAGATTAGATGGATTTTCATATATAGCATTATGAATGCATGTTTTGATTATCAATTTGGATGAAGTGTCAAGAACTTTTCATACAGGAGCTTGAATATGAAGTTTTGAGCCTATGAGCATTTATTATCATTATATTATGCTCTATTATGTGAATATCATTTATAATTAGACGATTCTAGATGCATATTAAGACCACAATTTTTTAATTTGAGGCATTATGATGAAAAAGGCACCTAGGTTGCACCTTTGTTGAGCCTTTTTCTTTATTTTTCTTTATCCTATTTTTACGCCCTAAAGTATTGTATTTTCCTGATTGTATAAGTATTTGATTGGATAAAGAAGTATTAAGAATGATGAATTTGTAAGCTTATATATTTGAAGTTATATCTTCTTATATGTTACTTATCAATATTTCATATATTCTATTTATGATTTAAAAAAGTATTTTAAAGTGTTGAAATTATAAGAAGGATAAAGAGAAGACACATGATGTGTTTTGCACCTTACATACATTCTATATGGAGATTTGAGTTTGGTTAAATCAAATTTTTTAAATGATCTTGTTTATGTGGTTTCCCTCTTTTTGATTAACCAAAAATTTATCCTTCATTATGCCTCTCCTAAACCTCATTACACCTTAGCTGAAAGACATTTTAATCTTTTCCTCTCATTTATTTTATAGTGGTAAAGATATTATATGTTAGTAAGCATATGGTTAATACTCCTTATATGTATTTATTTGAGAGTTTCATTGATGATCACCCTAAACATTATAAGTGAATTCAGTGAATATGTGTGGTGGTATTAAATTATATGTGACTTAATTTTAGAACGGTTATTGTTGGACCCTGAATTTTTTTTATGATGTCATTAAGCATGACTTGTGGTAATTATGTGATTATGCTTTAAGGGTAAAAGTTTATGAGGGAATTTTGTGAAGTTTACTTAAGTTGGAGTGGATTTAGGCTTATTAGGAGGAGTATTTTGGTCTTTGACCACCCTAAGTAGGTTTTAGCGAAAGACTTAGAAGAAAATAGAAGATGAAAAGAAAAGAAGGAGAAAGAAGAAGAGAGAAGTGTCGTAGGTGAAGGGGAAGAGAAGAGAAAAGAGAGTTTGTAATCGTTGAAGTTTTCCGACAGTTTGAAGCCATTTTCGGGTAAGTTATGCTTTGTTTAACCTTGTTTTTGGTTGGATTAAACCTTAAGATAGCTTGAACTGGGTAAAATCGATGATTTAGGATTTTTGGGTGAAAAAGATGGGTAGATCCTTGGGTTGATGTGTTTGTGATGGATTTGTAAGCTTAGACTGGGTTTAAAATGTAGTATAAGACATGATATAAGGCTTAGGTATATTGCATTAAAGTTTGGAAAGGATT
>JANTPM010000007.1:22669789-22689476 GCA_025434745.1 Erythroxylum divaricatum
TAGTATAATTACAAAAAAATAGAAACATGATAATAAAACCAAACATGTTTTTGTTTTCAGTTTTTTATTAGAAATATTAACCAAACAGGTTTTTGTTTTCAGTTTTATATTACAAATCTCAACTAAACAGGTTTTCATTTTTGTAAGGAAAAAAACAGAAACTAAAAACAGAAAACAGAAACTAAAAACAACAACAGAAAAATAGAAGTGGAACCGAATACCCCTTAGATAATTATGTTTAAGAATTACTGTAGCATCACAAACTACGATGAACTATAAGTAAAAGTTGGGTAAAACTAGATGACACTTGTAATGCGTCAGAGGCTTGTAAGTATTAATTTGAATCGATTTTGTTATTTGACGCTAAGAGAATTTGTTACAGTGAAATTTAACCTTGCAATGAATCGAACATGGATTGGATGGAACTACTCCTAATTACAAATGGAACTCCATATATGGTTACCAAGTAAACTCCTTAAACGTAAACCTGGAGTTACTGTTTCTAACTATTTATATTGTAACATGCTGGCATCAGTAGATTTGACGAGTTGTGTGGCGTTTGAATTTGGTTAGAAAGTTGTAGTTTCGGCCAAGAATTCATAATGCATTCAATCATAGATGTTTTGTGATAGAAGTACTTATCTTCCTATTTATCAATGTAAGAAAAGTTTTTTATCTTATGGGAAGAAAACATTTACTGTTCTTGTCGAGGAAGCAACGATCCAATTGTTGTTGGGGCAATAATGAAACTGTCAGATACCACCCAGAAGAGTCCGGATTGGACAAGAGTGGCAAAGAATCAGATGTCACAAACAGAATTTCTGTGCTCCTGACGGAAAGATGGAGATGTGTCATTGACATGATATCTGATCCGAATTTTCAATATTTGATACACAATGTTACGCCAGTTCTATGAACTGATTCTTTGTTTTAAAAGGTTGAATCTTTCTAATTTTAAGAGCCTTTAGTCACAAATTTGATCGTCGTTGGAAGATTGAATCACGGTATAATCTTGATCAGTCCTTTAACAAAATGGTCTATTGCCTCTTATTATTAAAAGACGAACCTAAGATTTTATTTCAATTGACCTGTTAGTTAGCCAACTAAACTACTCGTGTGATGAACTGCTTCCTGATATATAAATATGGTGACATGTCGTTGAATTTGTTATCTGCTTGAGGACTACGTGTCGTTTGTTTTTCTCATCTCCTTTCTCCTTTATTCTTCGCCCTAGCTAGCTATCACTTCTCATAACTAGTTTGTTTATTGTTGTTGTGACGTCCTCCTTTAAGCTAATAAAATTATCCCAAGTACTACAACCATCTTATTGGACCACCTTGCATGCGATTGTCAACCTCGATGTAACTCGTGTGAATCACCCAACCAAATGGTCAATTGTTCTTCTAGACAAGCAATGTGGACAGTCATGTGTTGGTGAAAGTTATAGAATCCAATGCTGTAAAAAAAAAAATTAAAAAGAAAACTAACTTGGAACCCTGTGAGAAAGAAAAGAGCATGAACCATTAAAAGTTGCAAGCAAAAGGTCAAGAACTAATCTCTCAAAGTGAAATTTCTACTATTGAATAGTGCTAGTGGATGGATAAGCTTGGGTAGTAGTGGGGATGGAATCAGAGAGAGGATAGATAGATAATTGAAAGGCAAAAGAGAGAAGCACTAGTTAATGGTATTTTTGGTTATGCTCACTTATTGTCATAAACAACAGAGCGAAAAAGGGAAGAATGGTGGCTGAGGAGAGAATTCAGCAGTGAGTGCTTCAGTATATGGGAATTAAATGGTGATGGTTGACCATTATCAGCATATGCTCTTCTACTGTAGACGATCCCAAGATGATTGTGGTTCTTGTTTTCTCTAATCTTTTAAGTATTCACAACTATGCCTATTTTATAAATATTTTTAAAACTTCCATTAAAGTTCTCACACGTACTTTTAAGTTCAAAAGATTGGGTCCCCTCTTCAAAATTATTTATAAATTTGGTAGATATTAAATAAATAATGATTATGAATTCTCTTATGGTAGAAAATATTAATACAATTCGATTTTGAAAATCGATTCAATTAACAAACATAATATAAGATGGAAATATTCTATCCAATTTTACCATATCCAATAATCAAAACAATGTCGGGTTAGCCATCAGATAGAGTAGGACAAATCTCTAAACTCTTATTGAATGTCAAAACAACATCGTTTTAGTCATTAGATAAGATTGAAAGGTTGAAATTAGACTCAGAAAAAAAAATCCCATTTCAGAAATATGGTCCTCAACTTTTAGAGCTTCATCATAATTATTACAAGTTCAGCTTTTCCAAAATAAGATGTTGCTGCATGACTTCTGAAAATCACTTTTTGAAAGCAGAAAAGCACTTTCTACTTAAATGAGAAAATGACTTGGACCATGAAATGTTGATGGACACGTCTAATTGGATGGAGGAGGGCCCAAAATGTGATGGTTTGCTCTGAATTTCCTGGTCTCAAAGATTCTCTTTGTCGTCACTCCTCCTTAAATTCTATTAATTATCACAAGAGCTAGGGAAGGCCTTCACCGATCAATGGTTAGACTTGCTACACGTCAAATTGATAAAAAGGAATGCACAAAACAAAATCCAAATGAATCACAGCCCTTTTATATTTTTTTTTAAACAAAGAAGAGTTCTATCACAATACATTAAACATTGAATTCATGCAATATTGGAACAAGATTTTCAGTCTAATATTACATGTCTTATTCTGTCTTATAAAATTTCAATTATTTATTTTATGGAGTTCACGGGAAATCTACGCAGGACCTATATAGAACCTACATAAATAAACAACTGAGATTTATTGGACACACACTATAATATTGGATAAAAGATCTTAATTCACAATATTGGCACATCATAAATAAAAAAATGAAAATTGTTATAAGAGAGTCTTTCTAATACATATTTTCATGGATTTGTGCATATTTAATGATTTATTTAAGAAAACAATAATCTATGATAAAAGAAAACAATAAAATGTAGCGAAAGGTGAAGGATCCTTTTCCGTCGTAATATCAGTCCGTTATATGATCACGCTCAGGTGGACGTGGACATGCCTTGCCGACACTATGCTTCATATTCCATCTTGGAGACTTGGATACTTCCTAGTTCCTGCGTTTATTTATAATTTATTACAAATAAAATTTTCCGAAAATAACAAATAATGGCTAATATAAGAATTCCAAGTAATTAACTTGCTCCACGTGTTTAATAAATTAAATTATTAAAAAGATAAATGTCAATAAAACCTTCACGTGTCGGTGGCTCTACTTCTTTATCTCTCGCTCTTTCGTCAGTATAAAGCAAAGTCTGGTTTCCTTCTTAAACTCTGTATTCTGTCTGGCTGTTTGTCTGGCTCTCTGCCTTTGGTTCTGTGTAGTATTATAGTATATTATTGATATTGTTGTCGTCTGAAACTTAAGGTCTGGCTGGGTTAAAGTGGTTTAGGAGACCACGCAAGTTACTGCTACTACTTGGTGGTAATAATAGCCATAATAAGAAGAAGAAACTGAGGTTGATGATGGATTGGTGGCATCGACTCGTCTTCCCTGTTCGACGCTTCTGGATTGCTTTCTCTTCTCCCGTTAAGCCTCGTCGAGACGGTAATCTTTCCCTGCTCTGTTTCCTTTTTGTTGTTGGAATCAAGGATTTAAAATTGGACCGGACCGGACCGTCCGGTCCGACCCAAAAAGGTTAAACCGGCCGGTTTTTGTACAGAGAGGTTAGTAGGTAAAACCGAACCGGATCAATGTCTGGTTCAGATCTTTTTCGATCGGACCGTCCGGTCTGACCCGGTTTTTAAAACATTGATTAGGAATCTACACATTAAAGTCCATATTTTATTACATGTCAAATAGCCCAAAGCCTTTAACCTTAATAGATCACTTTAACTGAGCATAACTTTATGTTAGCTCATAATATACAGTTAATTCATATATATATATATACCCACACGTTGGATTAAATCCTACAATCTCCCACTTGGGTCATATATATAATTCTTTTAATTGTATATCATGTCAATTACCTTATAAGCTCAAAACTTGCTATCACTACTAAATACATCTTTAATCAATCTCGTTCATCAATTATAATAACATAGGATCAAAGTGGTTTTCATTATACGCATATCAGAACTAAACCCATCAATGGTCACTTATGCTAATATAATTGAACAACATAAATCAAGCATGGATGTGTAGCATGGAAATTACATGTAATGTGATTTTAACATGCCTACTTTCAACTGGTCCAAATTCCTTATTCCTTAACGAGATCAACCAAATAGACTTTAATGTTCAAATAAATTATAAGAGTGTCTATAACTGAAAATCATTCGAAATAACAAATTCCCACTAAAATGACATATCTTCAATAGATACAACACTCATATGAACGACCTGCTCATGAAAGACCTTAAGTGGTAATCCCTTAGTGAGCAAATCCACAACTATGGAGTTTGTCCCAATATGTTCAATAAAAATTTGATCACCAAAAACAGCCTCTCTATTATGTAGGAGTAAGGCTGCGTACTAACATACCTCCCCAAATCCTACTTCGTTGCTGGATTTCAGACTGGGTGATGATGATGATGTTCAATATACATTTGGCCATCTTGGACTCTTTCTTTAACAACTAGGAACTTGAGGTCTATACGCTTTGACTTCATTGAGCTCCTATTGTTATTGGAGTATAACACTGGTGACTTATTATCACAAAGTAACTTTAGTGGTCTTTCAATACCATCTACAATGCGCAACTCAGTGACAAATTTTGTAACCATATTTTATAATTGGATGCCTCATAATATGCTATTAATTCCGCTGCCACAGTGGAAGAAGCTATAAGTGTCTGCTTAACACTCTTCCAAGAAATAGCTCCTCTAGCTAGCAGGTAAATATAGTCTAATGTGGATTTCCGACTATCTTAACATCCAGAGAAATCAGAATCAGAATACCCACTAATCTCCAGCTGATCTGACTTCTTATATGTGAGCATGTAGTCTTTTGTTCTCTACAAGTACCACATAACTCGTTTGGCTACTCTCCAATGATCCATTCCAGAATTGCTTAAGTATCTGCCTAGCATTCCAACAATATACACAATATCTAAACGCGTACATACTTGAGCATACATTAGACTCCTTATTGCTGAAGCATAAGGAATCTTCTGCATTTCTCTAGTTTCAAACTCATTCTTAGGGCATTGGTTGAGACTAAACTTGTCTCCCTTAGCAACAGGGATGTCACGTAGTTTACAATCTAGCATGCCAAACCTCTTAAGAATTTTCTCAATATAGCTCTTTTGTGATAACCCAAGTATACCCCCGAGAGCATATCGATGTATTTGTATCCCTAATACAAAAGAGGCGTCACCAAGACCTTTCATTTCAAATATTTTTGTCAGAAAGCTCTTAGTTTGGTGCAATAAACCTATCTCATTGCTAGCAAGCAATATGCCATCTACATATAAAACCAGAAAAATAAACTTGTTCCTACTGAACTTGTGGTATATACAATCAACAACTGCATTCATTTTAAAACCAAATGAAAGAGCAACTTGATGAAATTTGTAATACCATTGACGGGAAGCTTGCTTTAGCCTATAGATGAATTTCTTCAATTTGCAAACCATTTGCTTTAGTTCTCCTAACACAAAGTTTTATGGTTGCACCATATAAATTGTCTCATCAATGTCACCATTGAGAAGTGCAATCTTTACATCCATCTAACGCAACTCAAAGTTGAAATATGCCACAAGTGCCATTATAGTTCTCAAAGAGTCTTTCGATGAAACTGGAGAAAAAGTCTCTTTATAATTAATGCCTTCTTTTTGTGTAAAGCCCTTAGCAACTAGATGAGCCTTATATCTCTCTACATTGCCCTCAAATCTCTCTTGATTTTAAATTTCCATTTGCAACCGATGAGTTTTGCATCTTCAAGCAATGAGACAAGATCCCAAATGTCATTGTCTTTTATGGACTTTATCTCCTCATTCATGGCATCAATCCACTTTTGAGAGTTAGAACTTTGCATGGTTTGATGGAAGTTGATTGGATCATCTTCCACAATGCCAATGTCAACCTCAAGTTCTTGGAGAAATATGATGTAATCATTTGGAATCACACTTCTCCTTTCTCTGGTGGATCTCCTTAATGACACTAGTTCTTAAGGTTGGTGAGTTAGTTCTTCTTGAATAATTTATGTAATCTAAACAGGGAGTTCCTCAACATTGTATTGTTGCTCTAGATTTGTAACTTTGACAATATCATGAATAAAACCCATATCATTGTCAACAACAACTAGAGGGATATGCTCCCCTCCCAAACTTAACATTCTCAAAGAACCGGGCATTTCCCACCTCAAAAATTGACGTTATAGTGGGGTCATAAAACTTATAACCCCTAGACCTTTTAGAGTATCCAACAAAATAGCAACTAATAGTTATGGAATCTAGTTTCTTTTCATTTGGCTTATTTGGCCTTGCCTCAGCTGGACAACCCCAAATGTGCAAGTGATTCAAACTGGGCCTTTTACCCATCCAAAGCTCATAAGGGATTTTGATAGTTGCTTTAGTTGGAACCCTATTGAGTATGTAAGCTGCAGTCTTTAATGCTTCTCCCAAAAGAGATTCTAGTAAAGTAGAATGACTAATCATACTCCTTACCATAACCTTTAACGTTTTGTTTCGCCTTTCGGCAATATCGTTCATACTACAACATCCTAGCATAGTGTACCATGGGATGATACCATACTCTTCAAAGAACTTAGCAAATGGTTCTGAACGTTGTTCACCTGATCCATCATACCTAGCATAGTGTTTACCACCACAGTCAGATCTGACACCTTTTATGCTTTTGTTGAGTTGATTCTCAACCTCAGCCTTATAGTTTTTAAACACATCCAGAGACTGGGACTTCTCATAAATGAGATAAAAGCAGTCATGACGAGGACAATCTTCTATGAACGTAATAAAATATTATTGACCATTCCATGAAGTTGCAGGGAATGGCCTATAAATGCCTATATGTATGAGTTCTAAGACATCCATAGCCTTGTTGGCACCTGATTTCCTTATGTTTATCTATTTCAGCCTTTTTGCTTTTGGCAAACCTCTTTTAGATTTCCTCAAGGTAATCTTTGGCAGTAGTTACCCCTTCGGAAATAGTGCCCCTGAATCTTTCCAAAATAGCACACTTTATGATCTTAAGACTTATGCAATTTTTTCCTCCTTTTCATGTCCCTCTTATCATCAAAGGGACTGTTAGCCGTAAGATCAGCATGTCATTTAGTCCTTAATGTAAGGTCTAGATCCATGACACTGAGAATAATCATAATGTTCTCTTTCCATGCCTTAAAGTTTGTGTCGTTAAGCACATAAATGGAATTAATGCTGGCAGTAATAGTGGAAGCATAAGTAGCAACTATATAGAGAACAAAACAACTAATAAACAAGCTCACATAAATTCAAAATCATATAAAATCAAATAATGGTATAGCCCATCACAAGATACTTAGCACAACAATAATATTTAGTCTTTGCACATAAATATTAACTTGCAAGCCGTACTCTTGTTACTGTAATCAAATATCGATAATAAAAAAGTTTGACAATTAACCTTTCTTTGGACCGATTAATTATTCACATAGCTAACTTCATAATCGTCACATATCTATCACCACTGGTGTATATATATTTTGGCCAAATTATTGACCTTCCTTTGGGTTGGTCAATACTCACATGAATTACACACATACAACTATCATAATATTATAAAATAAATTAATTTACACAAGAGAGACTACTTTAGCAGCATATTGTTTCAATCAATTTATTTCACAATATTAATAAAAGATCCATTATACCAATATTTGAATATACCTTAAACAATCAATTTGAACAATGATTATATTCATTAACCGAATTCAATTTTCACAAAAATATAATAAACTAAATGCATGTGTAATTGATTTATGTCGAACCACATATATTGAAATATCATTTATGAACCAAATATTCCATTTGTTTCTAAAATAGGATTTATGTTAACTTCATAGAAACAGAATTTATAATTTATAATTTAAAAATTGGTTCCAAATCTTGAAGCATGTAACATGTATATAGAGTTGTAAAATTGTTTCTGTCTTCATCATAAAATAGAAATCAAATTATTGGGTCTTTATACATTAAAGTTCATATTTTATTAGATATCAATTAGCTCGAAGTCTTTAACCTTAATAGATCACTTTAATCCGGCTTAACTTTATGATAGCTCATAATATACAATAATTCATATATATCCAAAATTCTTTGTTTTGACCTATAGGATGAGGCACTTTTTTTATTTCGATTTCGATTTGTTTTCTTACTAAATTAAGTACATTTACATGCACACAAATAAATTTGTGAAAAAAAGTTTCATTTTCTAATTAATCGTATATAATTGTGAAACTTTGATTATTCATAGACGCTCTCATTATTCCTAATAATATGACTCGGTAAGAAATCGCTTCTGAATAATTTCTTCCAAAAAAGAAGTCTATTTTCATGAAATATAACTAGAAATTCCTTTTTATTTGTTATTGACTCCATAGATGAATTCCACTTTTAAAATCAAATCTTTCTTATCTAAATAAATCTAGAGAATACTATAGGAAAGTAGTTCAATAATTAAGTCTTCTTGAATCGAGACAAAGGGTTGCGATCCTGCGAGGGTGAGCTAACTCCAAAAAATCGTCATCAGTTTGGGATTATATACGAAAGATTCTTTTTTAGCCCTCTCTTTAGTCCTATGTCTCTTATCTCTAAGAGGTCTCCTTTGTTCCACTTTGATAGTATCATAAATAGGGTTAATGCAGAGGAAATGACTGTTATACCATTAGGTATTAAATAAATTAAGTAAATAAAAGAGATTGAATTTGAGAATCCAATCTACAACGAGGATAAAGTATCCAAGAACAAAGTAGATCTTAAAGCTATTTTTCCCAATTAAAAAAAAAGAATTTGAAGAGGATTATGCTTATATATATATATATATATGTACCCACACGATTGGATTAAATCTAAAAAAAGAAGCAAATAAAATTTTTAATATATTTTAGTCTTAACTTCAATTAGAGTTATTGATTGGTCGTCTGATCACATTATCATTGCCTGCATGCCGGAAAGAAAAGCTCAATTTGGGATGCAAAGGAATAAATATGTAAATATAAAGTTTACCCACTTGGACTGGATTCTATTATTGAGGTTATACTTATTTTAATGTTATACAGAATGTATTATTGAGCAGTGGCTAAGGGATTGATAATCAGATCATAGTAAAAAAACAATGTTTTGTCGGATTATGTGCTGGGCAAATATTTAAAAAGAAAGATCATGTGTGGGACAAATGCACCAGATCATTAGTTGTCGTTTGCTTTTTTATCAAATAGATTCTTACCTTGGTCTTTATCAGTAACAATTTTTCTACTAATTAAATATTATTGAACTTTTTTAGACCTTGTGTATTATTATTATTATTATTATTATTATTATTATTATTATAAACTTTTAGGTGATAATAATTGGTTATACATGCTTATAAATTAAACACCATTAAACAACACAATTTTGTTGGAGTAAAATTATACATGAATGGATCGATATTAAAAACAATGAGCACTAAAATTAGATTTTAGTGAATCAAATGTGCTTCAAATCCATAAAATTAAAATTTATAATCATAAATTTATTTTATATAATATATACAATAGTAAGATTAATCATTTATTTTGATTAAGACTTAGTGTATAGGAATTAATTTTAATGAATAACTCTCCATCATTTGATAATAGTTCCAAATTTCAACATTAGTTCCAAAAATTTTTGTTATGGTACAAAATACGTTGAGCGTATCAAATATAGATTTTTTGAAGTAAATTATAAACAAATTTAGAGTGAAGAAGATGAAAAAAGAGGGAGTTATAAAATAAAATTGTATTTATAATTTTAAAGAGACTCAATTAAAGGTTCTTAATTAAATCAGATATAATTTAAATATTTTACATAAAATTTTTAATTCATATTTCAATGTTCTATATAAAAAAAAGTTTAAAACCATCCTTTAATTTAAGTATATTTTGATTTTCAATCTCTTTTTTTATCAAATTAACCACAATTTTTATTTTAATACAATTTAAATTCAAAATTTGTAGTATGTATATAAAAGATAAGGTGGTTGTAGATTTAATCTACTATAATGTAATCTTTCAAGGTTAATTTAATGAAAAAAATTATTTTTATATTTTTCATTTTATGCACTATTATAAAACTATTGGTTATTATCCAATGATAACCCAAAAGTTCTATCATCAATAAATTTGATCTGAACATATTTGCCTTTCACCTGTTTTATAAATAAAAAATAAGAGATAAAAATGGATTTAATTGAATTTTATATTTAAATTTAATTTAAAACTCAATAATTAGAGTAGCAAATTTTGAATTTTCATACGAATTTCAAGGTAAAATATTATGTTAGGTCCAAATTGGTCAAAAAATTTTAAAATTTAAAATTTAAAATTTCTAAATTTAATTTTTTAATTTACACTCAATTTTAATTCAAAATTCTCTTGTTAATTTTAAACTAGTTCCACTTTTTACAAGGTTAACCTGAAAAAAAAAAATGAAAACAGGAATGTAAATAATCTAAACGCTGATAAACTGACCGTTGATGTGAGGTGCCTTCAAAATTAATTTTAGGTTACCGAAAAATTTAAATAACATGACAAAAAAGGACGATTTAAATTACCCAGGAATGATTAAAGCCTTATCCAAAACCTAAATTGATGGGCGAATCGCGGTCCACAGTTTAGCTACGTAAGACAGAAAAATGAGAAAGCAAATAGATACTGCCAACACATTAACATGAAAATCGGTCAACCTATGCATCGACAGAGACAGAGACAGAGTGCTCAAATTCGGTATCCATTTTACTGTATAACAGAAACTCCTCTCTTTTTTGTATAGGATAATGTTAGACGACCCCACTTGCCTCCTTTAAATTTTCATCTTCTCTACCAGTTCTTCACCTTTTCTTTTCATAATTTCTCCTCCCTTGAAACATTGAACCGTCTTAACAAAATCATTTGCTTTCTCTTCATCTACCTTCCAATAGTGTTCTGAAAGAACCAACTTTTGTTGGTAGTCTGCAATTTTTGTTTGAAAAATTAGAGCGGGTCTCATTTAGTTTCAGGGTCCTTGGAAAGCTTTTTAATTTCTGAAAGAACGTATTGTTTTGTATTGGGATTCTGTTTGTTTCGTTCAAAGACTGGATTTTGATCCAAAACAAAGGGGAATTTTTGTTGTTTTATGGTATTACAAGCTTGCTAATAGTGAAAACAAGTTATAGGTCGCTATGGCATGCTCACTGAATAAGGGCCTGAACATTTTTGGTCTGAATGACAATGTTTTCAGCTCCAAGACCAAAGGGGTTTGTGGAATTTGTCCTACTTGTGACCCTGCGAGAATCCTGGACTCCAGACAAGAAAGTTCCGCACTTCTGCGCGTAGGTGATTTTATGAGGAAGCCTCTAGTTTTATCAGATCAAAAGAGTTTGAGAATTTGGAGTTTTAAATCCCCTATAAGTTTTCCTGTCCAAGTGAGAAAGAGTCTCCATCTCTATTCTGCAATTCTTCATTTTACAGATAATTTCTGGGTTCGACGCTGAAATCTCTTTTTCTTCAGGCACAGGCTTCGATTGGTGAGAGCAGAGCTATGAGATGGTGGGAAAAGACCCTTAAGCCCAATATGATAGAGATCCATTCAGCTCAAGAACTTGTAGATTCCTTGTTATATGCTGGTGATAACTTGGTCGTTGTCGACTTCTATTCTCCTGGTTGTGGAGGCTGTAAAACTCTCCATCCCAAGGTATAATCAGTTCTCTGCTTTGTTAAAGAACTCATTTTGTATTAAGAGCAACATAATAGATATCGAATGTTTTGAGTCGTGCTTTACATGCTCAAAGCTTCAAACTTTGCTCTGTGCTAGTAATCTAATCATTTAATCAAATTTCTTAAAAGTCGACATTCTGGGGCAACCTTTGGTGGGTTAATCTCTGGCCATGTATAAAATTTTGCAGATCTGTCAGTTGGCTGAATCTAATCCCGGTGCTATTTTTCTAAAAGTGAATTATGAGGAGCTCAAGACCATGTGCCATGTCCTTAACATTCATGTTCTTCCCTTCTTTAGATTTTATAGAGGAGCCGATGGTCGAGTATGCAGCTTTAGCTGCACGAACTCAACTGTAAGTTTCTGTATTATTTACTATATTTCTTCCCTTAATCTTCCATACATCTATTGGCTGCTCATTATATCATTCCTTGTTTTTACAGATCAAAAAATTCAAAGATGCATTGACAAAGTATGGTTCAGACCGATTGAGTCTAGGGCCAGCGAAGGGATTAGAAGAATCTGAGATACTGAAACTAGCATCAGTAGGAGAGCTGTCAATTAGTTTGCCAATTCAACCTGCCAAGGAAAAGCTAGATGAAATGGTTTTGCAAAGCATTGATTTGCCTCCTAGTCGGAACAAAACTGGTTATAAGATGGATGTCAAAGAAGAAACTGCCATCCGTTAAAATATATGGGGCGATCACTGCTCCAGTTCATGTGTTCGTCATTACTTAATTGAATTGTATATATCCATTGCTGGGTTTCCATAAGCGGGCTTCTAGTTTTTTCCAGATCAAGTCTGCTTCTTAATTCGTAGAGGAAGTGGATATTATACTCTTTATCTTATCAAATGATTGTAGATTTCTCAAGATTTTTGATTGTATTCTAATATTTTTTATGTATGCACATCCTAAGCAATTACCTTTTACCTGTGAGTAATAGTTTTGCTTCATTCTGATTTCTTGTCTGTTCGTTGATGCTTATTCACAACATTTTCGAGTTCAGAAAGCTAATATTTCCTTCCTTTTGCTTAAATGGGAGAATCTGCTCTGGATATGATGACAGCTTGAAAAACGTGCTACCTAGATGTTTCGGAAAACTTGATCGGTTCTAAGTTAGGCAATTTCCAAGACAGACCCTGGTTTCAAAAGCTAACATCAATCCTGAAGATGGAGAAAACCTTGTAATTTTGCCAATGATTTTATTATTTCTGTAACGCTGGACTTTGTTGTATGTTTCGGATTGACATGTTGGAATCTTATTGAAATAATTTCCTCATGAATCAATGTGGCGGTTGGAGCTTGAAAGCAATCATTTTTTTAACTGGCAACTTGAAATAAAAAAAAAACCCTGAATCTCAAAGGCCCACCACTTAATTACTTGCTTCAGTAATGAGACGATGTCATAAGAACAGTCATTATGTCCAATGGGAAAAGTTAAAGTTTCCTCCTCCAGCCATCATCTTCGAAGCAAAGGTGCTAAAAACTGACTACTTGCAAACCACGAACAGCGCTGGAGGTTCGTGATTTTAATTTGTGTTTGGTGGTATAGGACAACATTTCGCCAGCCATCCCTCACCGACAGGACTTGCATTGAAAAGTTTCCATCTTTAAAATGTGGAATCAAATGGGTTTTTTCAAGTGTCGAGCTTCAAAACCAAAATATGGAGTAGACGACAAGTGTTAAAGAGTCCAAGAGCTTTGGGATTTTGGTGGACAAGTTCAGATCTTCTTTGTTCTCACGTTCCTTAGCACTTAAATTTCAAACGGATCACAATTTACATGTTTTTTTTTTTTACTAAATAGTAATTAAAGAAGTTTTTCAGCAAGATTATGCAATTTTACCCTTATTTAAAATTCTAATTCACCATTACCTTGGATTCAATTCACCATTGATAACCAAAAGATTACATACTAATATAGACAAGTATTGTCACTTATATAATTGTTGTCTGCCATTTTCGATGACTAAATAATAGATGACCAACCATGAAATGCCAACCGTCCCAGCCGATGACGTTCCATCGGCTGTGGAACTGATTTTCATATGCAGGAAATCTAGTGGGTCCTAAATCCTAATACAAAATATAAAGTGGGAGTTTTTGATCCATCAAAGTTGGTGACAGTGACTTCAATTGCTCTCTCACTTACTCAGCAATATACCCCACAAATGGATGTTGTAGAATTTGGAAGATGGCCGATGGGCAAGTGCACGTCCTTCTCAATCATTTTTGTCTGATCTCTTCTTCTTTAATGAAATTTCATCGTCATATTGTCCATTCATTGCCCATTAAATTTTCTTATCCAATCTTTAAGGTTATGAAAACATGTTTCTACCTTTGAAATTAAAGTTAATATACAAAGGTTCCTCCCTCATCAGTACATGAAATTCGCAAAATAAGGAATTTTATATATTAAAATTATTGTTGTTGTCATTATTATTGCGTTATTGCTCTGCGTAAGAAGGGTAACGAATTAAAATGTGCATTGAAAGCAAGCTGAAAACTAGGAAGAGGGAGAAACTTTGAAATTTCTCTAGTGAGAGAACTGGTGGCGAACTCTGATAACTTTGTTTGATCAAGCTCTCTTTGGTTATTCCAGTTTGTTTTCTTGCTAAGTGACTACATCTTCACCGCACGATCTCTGGACCTCACATGGAGTCCCTCGATCAAGAGGGACATCTGCCCAAACGTGGACGGACATGCAAGCAGAAGGAGGAAACACCATCCAAATCGCAGTTGTCCTACAGTGCAGCCGTAGCAAGGGGACCATCTGACGCCTTACTTGTGGAAGATAATGCCTGGCCTGCTGAGGAAACTATTGAAATAGAGGAAGGAGACGTTGTTCAACTGTCCGACGAACTCGGGGGAAGTCTTCAGCTGTCTCAAAAGTTTAAGGAGAAACTCGATAATCAATGGACAACAGTGGTTGTGGTGAAGCTCTTGGGACACCGCATTGGTTTCCAAACGATTAGCTCCCGTCTAAAAACTCTATGGAAACCGAAAGGATCAATGAAAGTCATTGACCTGGAGCACGACTTCTTCCTCGTTAGATTCAAGGACGAACCAGACTTCGTCCATGCCATGACTGCTGGCCTGTGGATCATTTATGGGAAAACGTTGTCAATGCAACGGTGGTTGCCTTCATTCCAACTGACGCAAGGACAAGCCAACCGCACGATAACCTGGATTCGTTTCCCCGACCTCTCGATTACAAGGTACCACCTAGGCATCCTCACTGCTTTGGGAAATTTGGTTGGAAAAACAGTTAAAATTGACGAGACCATCTTGCAGGCACAACGGGGACGATATGCTCGCCTAGCCGTTGACATAGACTTAAGCATTTCGTTGAGAACTAGTATGGAGTTAGACGGAGAAGTGCTCCAGGTGATGTACGAGGAGTTGCCGCAATTATGTTACTAGTGCGGCAAGGTGGGACACGAGGTATCTATATGTCCTCAGCACCACCGTGCAAATAACGAGAGCCAAAACACCATTGAAGGAACGACAAGGTTGGCATTGATGGAGGAAGCGGTAGCTAGAGGAGTAACGGGAGGAGCTACAGCGGTGACACAAGCAATGGGAAGATCATCCAACAACTACGGGCCTTGGGTACAAGTTCAACGAAAAACAAGCCAACACCCTCCCAACGGCTATAGCAACGAGATTACCAACCCCCTCCCCCAATGCAACATCAAGCTGGAAGCAACAGTGCGTCTCCTCACAAGTCAGGGTCTAAGTTTGCTGTGCTTATAGGAAAAAACCTGATGGAGACCGAGGCAGGGAAATAAGAGGAGGACCCAAAAATTAATTTTAGGAAGGGTTTTGGACAGAGATTAAATCTAGGCGACTTTTTAGGAATGGGAAAGCAAGCCCAAAAAAGTCTGATTTTTACAGCTACTGGGGTCCAACGAAATTCCAAGAAGGAGCCCAAAGGACAGAAGGGAGTTCTCTCACAACAAACCCAGGGGGAAAGTGCTTAGGTCAGTACTATCCAAGAAAGCATATCGGAAAGAGTCCTTCGCATACAAATACAACCCACCAACCTGGACAACAACATAGCGATTGAAATATCTTCGCACATAGAAATGGTTTGTGATAGCCAGGTCTTGGAGGACCAAGAGCAAGAAATTGAGGAGCGGCTCTAACTAATGGAAGGAGTAGAGGACCAGGAGGGGCCTGGTATCAGTAGGGAGCTTTTTGTAACTCAATATACGGACCCTCTTAATATGGCAGACAAATCAGATATATCGGAAGCCATCCTCAGATGGAAAGTAATGAGGTGTAAACACCATAGCCTGTGGGCGATGAGGACAAGGCCACTCCAATAGGAGGTACAATGTCTAGTTAAATAGTCAACTTCTTTTTTTAGTATATCAATCCTAATTTGGAATTGTCAAGGGGCAGGGGGGACTAGTTTCCATGTCATCCTGTGTAATTGCCTTAGAAACTATAATTCAGGTATCCTTATTTTGCTGGAAACCCGAATTAGTGGAAATAGGGCCCACAAAGTGATCTGTACTTTGGGTTTCGATTATTCGTTCAGAGTAGAAGCTGAAGGCTTCTTGGGAGGGATATGACTTTTATGGAAAGAGGTTTCTAATAGCTCAATCATATTAGCCCACCGTCAATTTATTCATACCTCCATCAAGTATGAATCTTACTCGTTCGAGTTTACCACTGTTTATGCCAGCCCTCAAGTCTCATCTCAAAACCATCTCTAGCCTGCATTAGAGTGGGTAGGTAGATCCCTCCATAGACCCTGGCTCGTAGGAGGAGGTTTTAATGAAAAACTGAAGATAGTAGATAAAAGGGGAGGGGCCAAGGCAACGTGGGTAGTGAACAAACTTTCAAGACTGGGTGCATGGGAGTAGCCTCCATGATCTAGGATACGTAGGCTTCAAGTTTAAATGGCGTCGAGGGTTGTTCCAAGCTAGGTTGGATTGAGTCTTTGGTTTGTCAGAATGCCTGCATACATTCCCGCAAGTGGTAAATTATCATTTACCATTTCTAGGGTCGAATCATAGACCTATGCTGATTCGCTTTAATCATCTGACAGCCAGATAATTAGGGCCCCGTGTTTTGGATTCCAAAATGCTTGGCTAACTCATCTGGGGTTTGATGAGGTAGTCGAAGAGCACTGGATTCCAAATGAGGAGACACCGAGTAAATTGTTGGTTCAATTAGCACAACACCTCACGAGCTAGAATTGCTTGGATTTTGGAAATATTTTCCATAAAAAGACTATTAGCGAGACTGTAGGGCATCCAAAGAGTCATGACCGAGGATAATTTGGATTACCTTTTAGGCTTGGGGGAGCAATTGAGTGGGGAATTGATGCAGGTGCTGAGTGAGGAGGAAATCTATTGGCACTAGAAAACCAGATGCGAATGGATTTCGAAGGGAGATAGGAATACTAAGTACTACCACACACCCTATCCAAAAGAAAGAAAATGAAGATAGAGAGTCTCACTAACTCCCATAGGGAAGTAGTCTCTGATCAAGGTCAACTTAACAGACTAGACAGAGATTTCTTTGTCCAACTGTACACACATGAGGTGGGACCTAGTTACCGATTCCCACTTTTAGGAGTTTTTCCTTCTCTTTCGACGGACAATCTTCTAGACTTAGCCCAGCCAATACACCACATTGAGATTAAAAATGAGATTTTTAGCATGAATTTGAATAAGGCCAATGGGTAGATGGGTTTAATGTTTTATTTTTTCAAAAGCAATGGGGGCAGGTCGGACTTAAAGTGACCGAGTATATATAGGAAGTTTTTAGGAAGGAATGTTGGGAAACAAAGTTAAATCATACCATACTAGTTAATCCCAAAAACCCTCTCCCTGACTAGTATCACCCAGTTTTGATCGATTAGTCTCTGCAACATGCTTTACAAGATAATCTCAAAAGTCATTGTCAATCGGTTGAAGAGTCACCTGGATCATCTAGTGAAGGAGGACTAATGCAATTTTATTCTAGGCTACTAAATCACTGATAATATTATCATTGCCTAGGAAGTCATTCACTCGATGAGAACAAAGCGAGGGAGAAAGGGTTATTTTGCAATCAAAGTCGATCTGGAAAAAGCTGATGACCGAATTCGATGGGAGTTCATTCAAAACACCTCAGAGGAACTTTTGTTTATACACTCTATTTTTATTTTCCGCCAATTGAATAGAATCACAAGTAGAATTGGATTCGAATACACCTAAAAATGAAAAAAATAGAATTATTTTTAAACCAGTATTTTTAAAAACGAAGAGTGGGACAGAAAGGGGGGAAAGCTCTCCGTTACTGGTTCAAGTTGTTCGCAAGGGCCAACTTGATCCTCTTCCCCAAGGATCCCAGTTACCACGAGATATATTAGCAACTGCGGAGCAGTTGATTGGAATGAAATTTGGAATGGGTACACTTGATGATATATTTTATTTTATTTCCATTTTCATATAAATATCCAAAAAAGGAGATTCGGGTATTGATACTTATCGGGTATAGAATAGATCTACTTCTCTTTCCATAACTTGTATACTACAATGAGGATCCCAAATTGCATGAGCAATAGGTCTCACATGTAGAGGATCCTGTATCCATGCTTCAAAATTTCCTTGCCGAGCTACATGAAACAGATTTCCAAAAGTCCATAGAAAAATAATTGCTAATTGCCCGAAGTGAGAAGAAAAAATATCCTGATAAAGATGTTCCTCCGTAATATCATCATGACTCTCGAAGTCATGTGCGGTAGCAATATCAAACCAAATACGACATGTTGTGGGGTCCTGAGCTAAGCCTTGGAATCTTAATGCCATAATGCCTTTCAAATCCTCCTAGCCACTATCCTTCTGTAATAATTATTGCTAAGAAGAATGCTTATGTTATGGCAGTTCCTCCTAGAAGGTAATGGGTTACTCCTATAGCACGCCCTTGGATAATGCTCAAGGCTTTAGGCTGAGTAGTAGGAGTAACTTTTAATTTATTATGAGCCCAAATGATGGATCCAATGAGTTTTTTTCCAATAACCACAACTGCTGAATAGAAACATTAAACTAAAAGTCCATACAAAATGAGCGTCTAGGAAAAAAAGTCCATATACAAATAATGAAGAACCATAAGAGTGAATTACTTGGGATGCCTGTGCCCATAAGAAATCACGCCACCCATTAATAGTAATGGAACTCTGTGCAAAGTTTCCTCCTGTGATATGGGTTACCACGTATCAAGCGTTTCGAGAGAACAAAGGCATTACATCATTTCATATCATTGCATGGCGGATCGGGGAATTATTGGGCCGAGTTGGATTTGAACCAGCGTAGACATATTGCCAAAAAATTTATAGTCCATCCCCAACCATTCATGCATTGGAGAGACCGTTTCTTATTTTGTGCTAAAGGAGTTTATAAAGCACAGGCAGAAACTGATGAAATCAAAGGGCATTATCGGAACATCTGATTTGGGTCATTATGTAGTGTGTGACGACAGTGACTATACAAGTGGATATTGGATCGCATACGGTCTGAGTATTCACAATACACTGCGAAAAAACCATACAACAACATGATGTATAATTGAAAATACCAAGGATGTACGAAAATACCTTGTTTTCGTACATAGGTTGCTTTTTTTTTCGGATTCCAAGACACTGAAAACGCGAATGCCCTCAACCGGTATCCCCACAAGTATGCACGATTCGGGCTGTGGCTATGGTGTGCTAGC
>JANTPM010000007.1:22791485-22802679 GCA_025434745.1 Erythroxylum divaricatum
AAAGATTCCTACGAATCTGTGGAGCAAATAAGACTTCATGTAGGATAAGAGGTCGCCCTCCACGCATGTCCAATTTATATGTGTCAATTCCTTTTATAACAACTTTGGAATTATTACCTACATAAAGCCACCAACTTCCATGTGGGAGTTTACGAAATTCAATGAAGGTATCACGATCCTTCGCTACATGGTTGGTTGCTCCTGAGTCTGCAATTCACAAAGGATGTGTTTCAGTTAGAAAAATAGAACAAGAAACATTCACAGAACAAATGTGTGTACTATAAAGCTGTACCTTCTTAGGCTCGGTACAATCTCTAGCAAAGTGGCCCTTTATACCACAATTATAGGACTTTACATGTTTCATGTTCTTCTTTTTGAAAGGACGTTTTCCCTTTTCACTTTGGTTCCATTTTGCCTTCTTAGATTCCTGAGGAGTGTGTTTGAATTTCTTATTCTTCTTCCACTTATATCCACCATGATGCTTGCGTTTCTTGTTTATAGCTCCATGTCAGCTAGAACTAACTGTATATGCCTCCGAAGACATTTTTGAGGCTTCAAGACGTTCGTAGCATCTTCCATTGTCTTGATGTTTTCATTATGAGTTAGGTGCATCTTCATATGCTTCCAACTTTGAGGCGATGAACAAATCACAGCTTGCACTTGTTGTTCATCAGACAATTCATGACCAATATCACGTAACTCACTTACCATGCTGGACATTTTCCTTAAATGCTTTTGCATTGAATCGTCTGGGTGCTTTGTATAAGTATCAAACTTAATTGTAAGTGACCTCACTTTGGTTACTAAAGCACCTCTAAAACGAGCAGCCAATCCGGACCACATGTCCTTTGCAGTTTCGAACTTACGAAACTCACGCATGATATCATTATCTATGCTACTCAGCAATGTGATCCGAGCTAAAGAGTTTTTCTTTTTCCATAAGTCATACGCATCACGGTCCCTTCTATGTTGGGCTATTGTGCCATCCTCAGGAACGTTCATGGTTAGGTTTAATGGCTCAAGAGCCTCTTGCTCATCTAATACATATTGGATTTTCATACTCCAGATTTCGTAATTGTCACCATTGAGTTTCTCACCCCTATTGAGTTCAACAACTATATTCTTCGAAGCAGTAGCCATTATTGAAACACTAAGTTTCTATAATAAGAAAGAAATATATATACACGCTAATGTCACATTAATCGTTCATAGAGCAAATAATTTGATCACAATTGCTTATGAAATCAAAAGTCCATAAATGTGTTCAATCATCATTCATACAACAATCGAATCCTAATTACTTTACTCTTGATGAATTCCTATATATAAAATTCATGTAAACATATTACATATATATTAAGACTTTGTTCTTATAATACAACATATTGTTTTAATTGTGTTTTAACCTACAAACAGTCTATAGGTAACGAACCCTACGCGAAAATGAGTTCACGAGTTCATGTGACACAGTTTGCAAAGCTCGATTTACAATAGCTTTGACTATTTCCATTAGAAGACTTATAGGATTTAAAGTCCTAATCAATTCACTTATATCATCACTAACAAATTATAAGTCTTCTCCTTAGGCATATTATTCCAGAGCATTCGTAATAGTTCGGCTTTAGGTTGAGGCAATGTCACAAGCAAAGTCATGTACTTTACTTAAACATCTGCGTAAGCTAGGCAACTTCCAAAATATAACTTTTGCATCATGTTATTAACTACAATAACATGTTGTGTTAGACTATCTCCAGGCATTAAACGCATGTTGACTAACTATGAATAAATGCTGTCAATTCGTCTCTTCTGTGCCTTACATTGAATAAGTTTAGGTATTTGCTTAATAATAGGTATTTCTCTGAAAAATAAAATTTCAGGAATCAAAAGAATATACAAAATAACAAATTATTTTATATAACATATAGCGAACTTATGCTCATATATGGAAATAAATGAGTTTTTTGTTTAATTGTTTTATTAACAATTTATTGAACTAATCAAATTATGCTATTAATATCTAATCAATTAGAAATTTACTTCTAATATAATCATATTCACATATGAATAATTCAAATTGTATTAGAAACTTATTTCTAATTTAAATTATAATTGAACTAATCAATTTTTCTTAGTTTAATTAGAAACTAATTTCTAATGAAACTCCTTTTTAATTTTAACTAAATAAATTAAAATTTTAATTTTAATTTGAAACTAATTTAACGAAATTAATTAGTTTCAGTATTAGAAAACATATTTCTAATTATTTATGTTACATTTAATTTAAAACATAAAAAACTATTTGTTCAGTCTTTTATCTTATATATATTTATATATAAAAGATCAGAGGCACGTGTCTTTTGTCTTAGTATACATATATGTTTAACAATGTAAGTTTTGAGTTTCACAACCAATAGTCATTTTTCTCAATGCAACTTTTGAGAAAAAGACAAAAAACATGTGCCCCTTTGTTGATGAGGAGGAAGAAGGGTCTTCTTCCTTCTCTTCCTATGTTTTGTTTTCTTCTGTTTTTTTTTCTTACTTCTTCTTTCTTATTCGTTTCTTCCTTCTCTCGTTATTGCTGTCTTTAGATTCTTGTTTTTGGTAAACAGTGTAAAATTATAATAAAACCACTCAACAAAGAAAATCCAAAAATACTACATAGCAACGAAAAATCCAAAACCAGACTTCAAACACAAAACTATTCTATTTTTCTTCAATTAGATTGGATTTTCACGAAAGGAAGGAAGAAAAAAAAATCAAAAAATAACAAATGAAAGAGAAACTAAAATACCAATAGTTAGCATAGAAGACAATTATAGAAGCCAAGGTAATGTATAATAATAGTGCAAACCTTGATGACAAATTCATATAAAGTTTAACAGAGATTCGTTGGCATGCATATAAACAAAAACATAATCATGCTCTGATACCAATGTTAGAAAAATAAATATGAGAAAACATAATCACAAAGAACATGTTAAACATGATATATTCATATGCATATAAAACAAAGAATTACCACCTTAAATTTTTATTATGATTCTACTGGTTAAAGAACTTTTGCTTCCTTCTCTTTTTTGTTCAGAAGTTTTCTCTTCTTCTGTCAGAAGTTTTCGTTTTTCAGATATATCACATCTGCTGTATCATTGTTTTTTAAATGCTGCACCTTTAACTATCTTTGGTAATTATAAAAAGGAAAATAACTTTAATATCTCTCATGAGTATATTTTAGCTTAGGACCACATGTGACCCATTTTAGCAGGTGCCCACATCTTTCCCACCTTGCCTACGCTAAATAACAAGCGTGACTTAGCCCTGCCCATTTTGATTTTGGTTTAGGATTGGTTAATCGAGTTACAGATGGGTTAAGGGCGAGCCATAAGTCAAAACAATTCAATCCAACTGAGCCGAGCTGGGCTGACCTGTGACCGTTCTACTATGACCCATCTGGCTACGGATCAGGCTATAAGCCGGTCAGCTCCAATTAGTTGAGCGCAAGCCACCTAATGAAAAAGACGGTGGGACCCAACCCGAACGGTTATTAACTCCAGTACTTCAGATCAACCAGATCTATCAGTTGAGGCTCAAAACTTTAAGATCCAGCCCGTATTCTCTCGTACGGAAGATATAGACGGTCCTCCGTCGTATCGGTCCATTGATTTCATCGACTGTATCGTTGTCTACGCTTATCTATATTTATCTTACTGTTTTACAGTTGCAGATAAACCTTTTCCTTCAATCTCATAGCAAGTTTGGAATTTTCTCTTTCTTATTGAAAAAGTCGGCAATGGCTAAGAAAGGTGGAATTTTTGATTTGGAGACAAACTTTGCCTTCTATGGAGCATACCACGGCAACCCAGTTAACATTTTTATTCACACGTTGTTTGTTTGGCCCATTGTCTTCACTTCCCTTATGCTCTTGTACTTCACACCTTCTGTTGTTGACATATCTCAATTTGGGATTGTTGATCACGGGCTGGTGTTGAACTTTGGCTTCTTTTTCACACTAATTTATGCCGTCTTTTACGTGTTGTTGGATAAGAAAGCTGGGGTTTTGGCTGCTTTGCTTTGCTTTGCTTGTTGGGTTGGTGCCAGTTTCCTTTCTGGGAGGCTTGGATTTTCTCAGACTTGGAAGGTAAGTTTTAGTTCCAAGTTGTGTTAGCGGCTGTTTGATTTCTAACAGGGCTAGTGAAAATGAAGGGATATTCCATGTTTCTTTATATTTTCTTGCTGTTATTTGCATCGTGTTTTAGCTACAGAGTAGTTTTCTCTTAAAGGCAGCTATATGTTCGGGTCATTTCCTTGCATTAATTTCATCCAAATTTTCCTCAGTTTTATTCCTGCACGGTGTCCTGTGTCCATGTACTTCATGATTGTATGGGAATTCAGCTCTTGTTCTAATTAATTACGTTTTCCATAGATTGTTGGGACTTTTGTTGGTTGATTAATTCTGGACAGTTGCAGGAAAGAGGGTGGCCCCTCCATAGTTGTTGTTTAGGGGGGATTGTTGAACGGAAGGAGAATAAGTGCCTTATCCATGACTCTAGTTGTAAACCAGTCACCGTGGTTTATTGCCTTCTTGATCTGGTCCTAAAGCCTATCCTTATTCCATATATTTGAGATGACTTGAACGGCCTAATCTAGTTTTCATGTTGCACTCCTGCTCATGTGGCTCATTAATTAGACAAGCATTTCTTGTTGGGATGTTCATAAAAATATTTAGGTTTGGCTTACAAGTTGCAGCAATTGTTTGGCTTAATGTTTTATGCATTAAATACCCAGAGGCACTTTTGTTTCATAGGTGGAGATTTCTAGAAAGAATTGCAATTATCGTTTCTACTACTGCGCCATTGGGTGGGTTTAGTAATTGATAGAAGTTTGGGATTGCTATCTTGTTGGAACTTGGAATCTTGTATTTGTATCAGGATAATAGAACAATAAGTACCTCAGTTGGACCTTGTTTTTGATTGGTGGACTATGGCCATACTGTATAGGCATCTTCTCTGTTGTCTCTAAAAGTATTCTTGGTTGTTATAACGCCAAAATGGTCGTTGTAGAGGGGGGCTCAAATTCCACTCTTCCTCCAGGTTTTAAATCTTGGGGAGTTACATGGGGAGAAAGGGATAAAGGTGTATTGCTCAAGTGGTCCCTGAGATTACAGCAATAGAACCAATATAAAAGTGTAATCTCTTCGACACACCTTTCTTTTTTTTTTATTTCATTGAGTTTGTGTTCACTGCTCTGTATCTTCATATTTTGTCAGAGTTTTGTATTCCCAAGAGCCATACAGGAAGGGGTTATTGTAGTGGAAGGATGTTGGTGTTCATAGCAGTTACTTCTAACAAATTTGAGGATCAGTACCATATTCTACTTGATACTTTCTGATTGCTTTCCGATTGTGCATAGGAACTGAATGAATTTTTTTTTCCCAACATTTGCTATTAAAGAAGCATGCATGTTGTGAAGATTTGAATGGAAATACATATCTAAAATGAAGTATCTCCAAAATAGTGCTGTTGACATTTGTCCATGTATAAAGATATTTGGATACAGGCTTGTTGTCTCAAGTTTGACCATAGAACGGGAAATTTTAGCAGGGAGACCATATTTTATTTTTATTTGATTTGAACTGATTGGCTGTAATATCAATTAAAAGCAGGTTGTGTTGGCAGCACAGTTATTATGTTGGACTGGACAATTTTTAGGCCACGGGGTATTTGAGGTAAGTGCTAATTAGTTCAATTTGTATGCATAAAATGCGGTAGCATTCTGTTTTTCCAATTTAGCAGTCCTATTATTTTCTGTAGAGACGGGCTCCAGCACTGTTGGACAACTTTGCTCAAGCTTTTCTGACAGCTCCATTTTTTGTGTTGCTCGAGGTAATTTTATGTTCTTAATCAAACATGAGAACAGTTTCCTGTTCAACTCGTAAGTTGGACAGTGATCTTGTTGATTTATTTACAGGTTCTTGAAAAAGCGTTTGCTTATGAGCCATATCCAGGATTCCACGAAAGTGTAAAAGCGAAGACACAAGCTGAAATCAAAGTCTGGGAAGCCAAGAAACAAAAGAAATCATCTTAGTTTGGTAAGTCACCATGGATGGTAAGTTAAAGTCTCCTTAGTTTAGGCTAGAACCAACCAAACACCCTTGATGTATCTGAACTCTTGTAATCTGATGGAAAATGATTATTTTCATTACCCTACCACAATTTATCTTTTTCTTATAAAAAGTTCCTGGATATCTGAAGCTGGAGCTTGATTTTGTGCCCATGTTGCCCATAGGAATGTGCCAAATCTATTAATTCTATTTGATTTTGCTTATTCTAAATGAACTCTTCACAACAATTGATAATAGTAAAATTTTCAAGGAACTCATAAATCATTAAGGCTATTTTTGGTTCGACGTAAAATTTTTAATAGAATGGAATGAAATGGAATAGAATAGAATAGAATGATTTATATTATAATGAAATGTAAATGAATGTAATATTAAAAAATTATTGTTTGAGTGGGATGAAAAGGATCATAATGTAATATAATAAAATATTGTTTGAATGAAAGGTTTATAATGTAATATAGTATAAAATTGTTTATCATTTTATATTTCATCATAAACTTCCTAAATTAGAAGTTTTTTTTTTAACTGTTTGGGATGAAATGAGATGTAATATGACACCTTTCTTTTCTATTTCATTACATCTCATTCTATTATAAACCATTCTTCCAAACTATAATGTTATATTCTATTATATTTCACAAATAAACTTCCAATCAAATTTGTCCTAAGAGTGTCTCTTGCTTCGGAATCCTATTAAACTGTATTAGGGTAGAATGTGAGGCGTAGGCTTCTAAACTCCCCTCTTATGCATTGAATTTTTCACGGTCTTCATTTCATTCTACGGACGTCCGCTTGCCTAAGTGTTTGTGAGAAGAACTCAGTTGCAGTTATGATTTGGCTCAAATTCCGAAAGATGCCTCCTTACCTGTGCTATATCTCCATTGAACTTACAAGCAGCTAACAATGTCGTCCAAACGATGGCATTGCACTCCTTTCGCGTGCACATCACCAGTCGACATGGTTACAAGCATATAAAACACCTAGAAGGTTGCCTGATTTGGTGCCACCAGCTTATTCTTTATCGTCTGAGAAAAAATCATAGTGCAAGGTTAGCATAGGCATTAGTTGCTAGTCCTAACATCCATGGTATTAAGCATCAATAAGTGAATTACTAAATTCCAATGTACTACTAAGCCTGGTCTTTCTAATCAAAGAATGAACCCCTCTAACATTGTCTAACATTAAAAAAACAAAAATCAAGCCAGACTTTTGAGATTATACAATTGAAGTTAGATGAAAGGGGTAAAAGAGAAAGTGGAATTCTTTATAGATGGACATATTTCATACCTTTAAAAAAGCTTAAGAAAGGGAACAAAAATATCGATTTAGAGAAGACTAAATTATCAATAAAATGCTAAAAAAAATATCCAATTTGTAGAACATTAAAAAATATCCCTAAAATACAAATAACATCGTGAACACTAGAGTACGAGTTGCACACAAAAGAAAAGTAACATAATTAACAACACGTAGTAGCATTAGTCGAAATAAAATAATTAGACTACAACCATAGAAGTGGTAAATCTAGGTTGATCCCATAGAGAGTGTGTGTAAAATTGTTGAAATGAAATTAATCGGTGTTTAAGTTTAACAAGGGATTTGAGTTTTGAAATAAGAAAAAAAAATAAAACTAACCTAATAAAAACAAATTAGCGAAAAATGTGCGAAAAATGATAAAAGGGGAGAATTTGGTAGGGACCTGATTCTTTTGTTTAATCTCTGCCTACACCCTAATTAATCATATTTCATTGATTTACTATTCTCTAACCTCTTCTAACAACTATTAATTGTGGGTTAATAATTAACCCGAGTTTTTCCTTAGGTATAGTTTAATCAAGATGTGATTGTTAATTAAACCTAACTACTGAATATCCTAGGATACAATCTCTAGACTTAATTAAACAGTAGCATTACGAATTAGAAAATCTGATTAATCAAGACAATAACCACATACGATGCGTCATTTAACCTACGTTATGCTATTCCTAATGATTACGAATTATTAGTCGCTATATATAAATTTCAATATAACAATTACAAATTATATCGAAATTCTAGCAATGAGTTTGTAAATAAATGATTTAATGAATGCATTAAAATCATCTTTTCACAATACCCAATTCAATAAGTGATAGAGATACTAATAGGTTATTATTTGATGCACTAATTTAGGTTAATTGTGTCAGTGCTTTGAGGTAGATATTTGCTAAATTACTGTTTTTAACTTTTTATATTATATTTGAATGTTAGGAGTTGTTTAGGAGAAAAGAAGCCAAAAGTGGCTAAATTAGAGAAAGACGCTGAGCAACAAGGAGGGCAAAAATGAGCAACGTTTAGCATGTTTTAGAAAGAAAAGAAAACGCAACACAACCCAACATTTTGTAAGAAGAAAAGAGGGTAGCAGCTTGGATTGAAATGCACAGCTTCCACTCACGAGATTGAGAAAAAAAAAGGGCAACTAAGGAGCTAATTAAGGAGGAGAGGGTTTAGCGTGGTTTTAAGAAAAGAACAAAACGACAACAACAAAAACCCTCCACTAATAGCAGCCCCTACTTGGCTCTATCCTCCATTCATAGCAATGTTCTGAAATTCGAACCGGTCATTGAATTGGTGACTTTATTGATCATCGATTTAACCGGTTCGACCGGTTCAACCACTGGTCGAATCGGTGTGACGTAATAATTATGCAATAATTATATTTAATTATATATAATATTAAAAATATTTTTAAAAAAATAAAAAAATAGTCGGACCGGTTTTGACTGGTTCAGACTGGTTCAATTTATAACCGATTTTGAGGGATAAACTGGACCGGACTACCGATCGGTCACCGGTCAAACCGGTCAGACCGACCGGTCCGGTCCGAGTTTGAAAACCATGATTCATAGCAATGCACGCATAACCCTCCAGTCCCTCACTCACTTACTACCACAGTCTCCTTTCACACAGACTCTCCACTCACACAAGCAGTAGCTTCCATCCCATTCATGCAGCCTCACCCCATTCACGAATAAACCCCTCCAACAATACAACCTCCACTCATCAACAGAGATTCACGCAGATAACAAGCCTCCACGCCACTCACCAACACAGAAGCCTCCATTTGTTGAAAACGCAGTAACCTCCCCATCAACACAACCGCTACACCCATCCCCTAATTAGCCCTCCACTCACTCACGCACAATGCCATTTCTCTGCCAAAGAAGCAGCCTCACCAGACAAAACGTAAAACGTAGCTGGACTCCATCCCACTTACGGACCCCTTCAAAAACAACAGCCTCAACTTCATGCACGCACAGAAACACAACACTCCATTCACAGCATGTTTTTATTTAGTTTCTTCGTAAGTTTGTCTAGGTTTTTGCTTGTGGATTTCTTGGCATGATGATTTATGGATAAAGCCTTAATTTCTCTTAGGGATTTGATGTTTTGATGATGCTTTAATATTAAATTTTGCTGGAATCCATGACTGAATATTCTTATACTTGTTGATTTTCCATGGGTTTATTTGTTCTTACTTTGGATCATCAGAAGTTTGTTTGGTATAAATTCACTTTTGAAAAAAAGGGGGTTTTGCTAGAATATTGAAGGAACTTCAGCTAGGAATTTCTTGTGAGTTGGGAGACTCAAGAAACTTAGGAAGTGAAAGTAGAAAGTTTGGGTTTGGAACTTAAGAAACTCTAGGAAGAGCTTAAGTCAGGGACTATTAAATGATGTCTAGAGTGGATAGATTAGTTTACCTTTGGGAGAGGGGGATTAATTACTCTTAAAATTCACATACAAGGCTAGGATTTTTCATTTGTAGAGGATAGCTAATTCAATATTAAGGTTGACAAAAATATTATTTCCTAAGAGAAAGTCATTCCCCATTGAAGTTAATACTTTTAATTAGTCAATTGTTGCACTCTTTTCTTAATTAGTTATTACATAGATTTGTCTTATTAATAAGTATTTGTCTTATTCATAGTTATTTTGATGACGTTGAAGTGGATAGTAGCTTAGAAATTCCTTTGTGTTTTTGATAATTATTTAAATTGCTTTTAATTTCCTAAAATTTCACTACTCCGATTTCAAACACTGTTAGCTAGCATAGATTTGAACTTTCTTATAATCCCTATGGACACGATTCGGTTCTTACCGATTTATTACTCACTTCGACAACCGTGTATTTACATTTCATGACCAATTTTTTGGTGCCATTGTCGGGGATTAATGTTTGAATATTTGCTCTATAGCTAGTTTGATATTTACTTATTGGTTTTCTTTTTATCCCTGTAGTAACTTATTTGTTTCTTTTTCTTTTTGCATTCTCGTTTTCTTGTGCCACTTGTGTGTAAGAGGTTATATGTCCCAAACTACTAAAAGCAAGAAAGACATTTTGACCCAAAGTTGGAAAAAACAGTAAAGTCAATTCGTCGACAAAAAAAAATGGAAAATCAAGCAGAACTTTAGAGAATTCAAAGAGAGAGGGATGAAATAGCTCAAATGTAAGTTAATCTCCTCCAATGCTTCTTCTTAGACCAATGCTTCCTAAGGTAATGATTTAGAGGAATTGTTTATTTCCTTTTGATGGGACCTTCAAGTGTTTTAAGGATGACTGCTCTATTTATGTCTCCCTTAGAAATTTCCTTAGTTTGCTTCATTATTACTTGTATTCTTTCCTTATATGTAGATCCTTTTGATGCTTCCTCAACTTCCAAACTTTTTTGACGTGTGTTGGGGATTAAGTCATCTTTTTTTTTTTTGGTTGAAGATTAAGTCATCTTTTCCCACTTCATTTGAGCGATTCAGTTCATTGAATTCCCCTATCTTGAACTACCTCCCAATAGGCACCTATGATTGGTTTAGCTTTAAGCTTCCAAGTTTCTAGTTGTATGTGACAATTAGCTAGTCTTCTCATCCATTCTCATTATAGATATTATGTTGGGCCTGGGCCCCGGAACCCTAATCCCGAGGCGGCCCCTCAGGCTGCGCCCGCGCTGAGCGCCCCAAACCGTCAGACCCGATCCCAACATTTATACATATACATATAACCATTCGATTCACACATACATATACTCATACATACTTCGATCC
>JANTPM010000007.1:22811334-22823231 GCA_025434745.1 Erythroxylum divaricatum
CTCAACGTAAATGAACAGGCGCACGGTCACAACAACGAAATGAAAATGAAAGTGTCACATGCATATTGCATATATGAATAATCGAAAGTGTAATGTGTGAAAGTGAATCTGAATGCATGTGATTTTATGAATGTGTTAATATGTGATATGTGTATATGATTTGCGAATGCATGAGTTGGGTGAACCATCGATGATGGTTTCTCGCTGAGTTCGCAAACTCACTCAACATTGCATCTATTTTTCAGGAAACGAAGAGTACCCCGTTAGACCAACGGGAATATGATCGATGCTAGCCAGGCAGAGTAGTGGGTCGGGATCAGTGTCGTCACATCTGCATTAGTGTAGTGATTTGTTTAGAGGGCCCTTTTTGATAAATGTAAAAGTGTATTGTGTCATGATTACTGAAAGTGTTTTGTATTAACAATGTTTTTGAAATAAATCGGGCCCAAAGTGTGTTTTGATTTCTGCGCACTCGACTGTTTTAAACACTTAAAATGTTATAGTAAGATTTTAAGTGTACTTGAATGTTCTAGTACGCCACTCTCGCGGGTCACGGGCTCGGATATCACTGTTGATGTCGGGTTCGGGTCCTGGCGGGAGTGGGGTGCTACAATTATGAACCATATGATAGCCATCCGCATAATAAAAGGTAAAATTATTATTTTGCCCTTCTGCTAGTTTTTCCTTCTAGATCTCCCGTTTTACTCTATATGGTGATTATCACATAAGATCTCATCTTGATGTTAAGACTTAATGGGTATTTAGTCCGTTAAACTATTGGTTTCAGTTTAATCACCAAACCCCGTAAAACATCTAGAAGTGATGATATCACTATAATCTCTTTATTTGAATGAATATTTCCTGATACATATTTTAATTAATAATTCCAATATACAGAAACTAGATTGATACTCTGTAAAAATCTATTCCGATCATATCAAGAATTATAATGAAACACATATGAGTTCACTATTCATCAAGATTGTGGTTCGTCATAAAAGAATGCTAAGGTATATGTTTCAAGATTAAAGTAACGACCTACTTTATCCTTTGAAAAACATCTATGATTCTAGATTCATTTAATAGTGCCATTGTTGATAGTCAACTACTATCATGATATGAAATTCATCATTTCCTTGAAGTAAACTCTTTTATTTATACGGAGATAAATTGTAACACTACAGTCTAAACTATAATCAAGCGAACAACTTGATTATTTAACTATAAATTAACTAATTTAGATTCTAATAATATGCATGTTTCCCATACATCTATATATATATATGTATATTTCTTATAAAAGAACCTTGGTACCTTATAACTAGCTATATAATGCTCATACAAATAAAAACAAACTATTTTATTTTATTAATAATAAATATTTTCATTACGAAAGTAACTGGAAGAAAATTAAGCCATATGTAAATACACTTACTTTTTAAGGCATTATATTTACATTACTCCAACAATCTCTCGCCTACCCTTAAAACAAGTTTGACATATACCTCATTCCTATCCTTGCTATGTGACCCTCAAAACTCTTTTGAGACAACATCTTTGTAAATGGATTAGCAAGGTTTTGCCCTATGGGAATCTTTACCACATTCTCCTTATCGCATTGTATTATCTCGCTTATGAGGTGATACTTTCTTTCAATGTATTTGGCAGCTTTATGGTTCTGAGGTTCTTTAGAATTAGCCACTGCCCCACTATTATCACAATAAAGTGTAATGGTCCTTTCTGCCTCAGAAACTACCTCCAAATTATTCAAGAACTTACAGAGCTAGACTACTTCTTTTGTTGATTCACAAGCAGCAACATACTCAACCTCCGTAGTTGATCAGCAACAAAAGATTGTTTGATACTCCTCCAGACTATGGCTCCACCTCCTAAAACAAATATACAACCAGAAGTTGATTTCCTTGAATCAACATCTAATTGGAAATTGGAATATGTATATCTTGTTGGAATAAGGTTACTTCCAGACTGAATAAGCATTAAGTTCTTCATCCTATGAAGATAATTTAGTATGCACTTAACCGCAGTCTAATGCTCCATTCCTGAATTGGATTGGAATCTACTTACCAGTCCCACTGTGTAATAGATATCTGGTCTAGTGCAAAGTATAACATACATTAAACTTCCAACTGCCGAAGCATATGGAATGTTATGCATGCGTTCTACCTTCTCTTGGGTCTTAGGTGTTTGCCCCTTTTAAAGTTTAATTCCATAGGTGTGAAACCCCTCTTAGAATCTTATATGGAAAACTTATTGAACATGTTCTCAATGCAAGTTATTTGAGACAAGGATATCATTTTGTTCTTGTGATCCCTTATAAGTTTGATCTCTAGAACACAGCTAGCCTCTCCTAAAATCCTTCATTGAGAACTATTCGTTTAACTATCCCTTAACCGTAGATAAAATTCCTACTTAATTCCCAATAAGTATAATGTCATTGACATACATGATTAGGAAAGTAACCTTGACTTCTTATATCCTTTTATAGACATAAGGTTTGTATGAATCCATAGGTTTTGATAAACTTATCAAACCTAATATTCCAAGACCTAGATGCTTACTTAAGTCAATAAATGGACCTCTACAATTTGTATACCTTATATTTATTACCTGGCTCAATTAATCTTTCTGGTTGGGCCATATAAATGATCTCCTTAAGATCCCCATTAAGAAATGTGGTCTTGACGTCTATTTGTCATATTTCATAATCGAAATAGGTTGCTATGGCCAAAAGAATTCCGACGGACTTAAGCATGGCAACTGGAGAAAAATTCTCCTCATAGTCTATACCCTCTTTTTGAGTATAGCCCTTAACTACCAATCTAGCTTTAAAAGTCTCTACCTTTCATCAGATCCTCTTTTCCTTTTGTAGATCCATTTACACATTATGACTTTTACATTTGGTGGTAGATCTACATGGATCCAGACTTCAATGGTACACATGGAATCTATTTTCGATTCTATCGCCTTGAGCCATTTTTCTGCATCAACATCATTAATAGCTTATGTATAAGTAATGAGATCCGTTTCTTCTAAGTCTGAGATAGAAATTTTGACTTTTACTAGGCCTAGATACCTGTCTAATTGTCTCACAACCCTCCCACTATGTCTAGGCACTACTTGATATTTAGGCTACTCTTCTAATTCAATTCTTAAATCCAATTCGACATCTTGTTCTGCTATATCCAATTCAACTCTTGGTTTGGATGAAATAGTTAACTCCTTTAGTACTACTTTACTTCTTCCTTTATGATTTCTTATAAATTCTTCAACACAAATACCTTCCTGTCCTAAGGACTATAAAAATAATACCCTCGTGTACTCGTATGATATCCTAGAAACAAACATACTTCTGACTTTGGTTCAATCTTTATGGATTCAAGTCTTAAAACATAGGCTGGGCAACCTTAAGTCTTTAAGTGCCACAATGAAGGCACTCAGCTAGTCCATAACTCCCTAAGTGCTTTAGGCACTAATTTGGATGGAGCAAAGTTAAAAAGATAAATTGTCGTTTGTATGACATATCCCTAGAATGATTTTGGAAGGCTAGCGTAGGACATCATTGATCTTACCAACAATAGAATCCTATTTCTACTCTTTGCCACACCATTCTGTTGAGGTGTTTGAGGAGCTTCCAAGTTGGAAACAATTCCATTTTCAATTAGAAATTGTTGTAACTCTCCAGATAAGTACTCACCACCTCGATCTGATCGAAGTTGTTTTAATGGCTTGCCTACCTACTTCTTAACTTCAACTTTGAATTCTTTGAACTTTTCAAAGGACTCACTCTTTTTATGCATCAAATAAAAATATCCATGTCTAGAGTAATCATCGATAAAGGTTATGAAATATTCATAACCTCTTTTAGCTTATACGCTCATGGGCCCATACACATCAGTGTGTACTAGGTCCAACGTGGCTTAAGATCTATTTCCTTTGGAAGGAAGGATGCTTTGGTCATTTTTTCTTTAATATAAGATTCACAGGTAGGTAATAGATCATTATCCAAGTCTGCAAGGATCCCATCCTTCACTAATCTATCAATTCCTTTCTGATTGATATGACCCATTCTTAAATGCCATATATATTTTTAATTAATGCTAAAGTCATTGGATTGTCTTGGTTTTATTAATTTTGTGATGTTTAGTAGGCCTATCATAGGTTCTACAAAGAACAATCCCTGTTTAATTATCGCATTACAAATAAAATCTTTATTCTCATATATTGAAACAACATTTTTAAAATATAAGGAATAACCAGATTTTATTAAAAAAAATAGAAATCATATTCCTTACAATCATTGGGATGTAATAGACATCCTCCAAATATAACCTATGACTACTAGTAAAGTCCAAGATAATTACTCCACTGATTCTGTCAAAATATAGGATCCATCTGCTATCTTGACTTGAAACTGACATTTATGTAGACTTTTCCTTTGCTGGAACCCCTACAAAGAATTGCAAACATGGTTGGTGGCTCCTAAGTCTGATATCCAAGAATCAGAATCTGACACATTTCTAGTTCCTAACAAACTTAGGAACCTAAACCTTGTTTGCTTTTGAGGGAATCAGGGTAGACTGCACAGTTTCTTTTCCAGTGACCCTGCTCACCACATTGGAAACACTTTCCCTTGGTGTCTGCTTTGGCCTTCTTTTTCCTAGACTGGACCTTGACCCCCTGTTTAGGCCTTCTTTTTTTATTGGACCCTTTTTCTTCTGCTTTCCCTTAGCCTTGGGCTTAAAATAAGATGTTACATTAGCTTCTGGCCTATGAGCCTTGATATTTAATATCTCCTTCGTAATATATGTTGGGCACCCCACCCTCGTGAGTCATGGGCCTGACATCATAAGTGACATCTGAACGCGTATCCTACAAGGGTGACGTGCCCACACCAGGACAAACATCAAAATAACTCACTTCTCCTATTTCTGAACAGATATTGGAAAACCTCAAACTGGAATTTTAATTTGACTTGTTCAAAACAATTGTGGCTCTATGTCTCTAGTTTATTTAGAGATAAGAATTATCTCATTTGGAGATCCCATAACAAAGTTATGGCTGAAAGAATCAAACAAGGTTTTGGTCGCAATCATATTGCACCTATCCTAGGGTAATTAACATAATTGTCATTAGAGATATCAAATTAAGATCATATTAGGACTTTTTGAAAGAAGACTTTGAGATATACAACTTTCATGAGGACCTCAAAGACAATTTATATCATCTGAAGGTTCAAAAATAAAGCAGACAATAGGATCAGACGAAACCAAATGAAAAAGTAAACGAATTGAAAAAGCAGACGAATGGGTAAAATTGCCATAACTTTCCCTATAGATATTGGATTAAGGTGTTTTTTGGATGGTTTGAAAGAGAAATTCAAGATATACAACTTTTATGAGACCTTGAAGACAAATTCTATTGTATGAAGGGTTAAAAATATAGCAGACAATAAGATCAGAGGAAACCAAAGGAAAAAGTAGACGAATTGAAAAAAAAGCAAATGAATGGGAAAATTTGCTATAACTTTCCCTACAGATATTAGATTAAGGTGTTCTTTAGATGGTTTGAAGGAGAAATTCAATATCTATAACTTTTATGAAGACCTTGAAGACAAATTCTATCATATAAAGGATAAAAAATGAAGCAGATGATAGTATACAAAAGAAGAAGTTTCGGTCAACAACAAAAGAAGCAAAAGTCAACTATAGACGATATGACATCATCACATACGATACATTTTTATAGACGATATGATGTCATCATAGATGATATGATGTCATTACAAAAGATACATTTTTATAGACGATATGACGTTATAATAGATTATACATTTTTACAGATGTTATGACATCATCATAGACGATATAACGTCATCACAAACGATACATTTTTACAGATGATACTATCTATACTCCTAAGCATTTCCCCTTATAAGGACAATAAACTTCAACCCAGATGTCCAAAAATTACATACTATATACCGTTGGAAAGCTAGAAAGATGATCTACAACTTTTTAGAATGCACATTAGAAGTGAATCACACGTTAATACAATACTTAGCAAATGATATTAGAATGCACGAGAAGGGGGGGTTGAATTGTGTATTTCCCTTTTTGTAAAATCTTTCAAAACTTGTTTGTTAGAAATAAAATTCTTTACAGAACTTTCGATAGATTCTAATTAATCAAAACTTTTGAAAACTTTGTTTACGAATTAAGTACTGATAAAACTTGAATCTAAAATAGAGATAGAGTGAGAGTAGTTGACACAACGATTTATCCTGGTTCACCCCAAACCGTGGGCTACGTCCAGTCCTCAGAGTTCCTTCTGAGATTTCACTATCTCTTCAACGTTACAAGTATTCTTTGCGAGCCTCTTCAGGTCTCTACAATCAATATTCTTTCACACTTAGCCTCTGCAGGCTATCTGCACTACTTTCTTACAGATAAGTGTTTGAACACTTGTTACAATAAAATAACTTTCGGCTAATTTTCCCAATAAGCTCTTTACGATCACGTAGATGTAATTAAGCTAATTTTTCAACTCGACTAACTTTTCAATCTTCAACTTCGACTTGTATTTATAGCCTTCGTCTCCAACTGCTTCTTGATTCTTGTTTCTTGAATCTTTAAATAAACGGTTAATCAGTTGAGTTCTGTAACTAACTCGAACTGACTCCTTCATCTTCTTTTCGAATTCCACATCTTTTTTTTCTTCGTTTGTATTTTATCGTCTGTGTTTCTGTGTCTGCGTCTGCGTCTGTTTTTCTGTTTACATCTGCGTCTGCTTTTCTTTCGCATCTTCATCTGCATCTGCTTTTCTATTTGCGTCTGCTTTACTTTGTTTGCGTCTGCTTTACTTTGTTTGTGTTGCTTTGTCTGTATGACTTCGTCTGTATGACTTCGTCTGTCTGACTTCGTCTGTTTTGCTTTTCTTTTTGTTGATTCTCTTTGTTATACATCAAAATCATATATAAGTAAAGTCATTTGGACTTAACAGGTAACACTATGGGATATAATATGCTAATAATAGTTATAAACTTTGATTATTAATATTGTGGAACGATAAAGTAATAAAAGTCAACCAAAAAAAAAGCAACAAGCTCATGCAACTCTTGTAACAACCTTAAAAACTTTATTAAACCAATAATATCAAGAGCATAATCAATTTTTAAAAATTTAAAAAGTTTTTAATGCTACTATTGAGAAATTAACATAGATCACATGACGAGTGCAACAAAAAAGCTTTTATAATTTTTCAAATGATTACTTTAATATAATAAATTGAAATCATAATTAATAAATAAAAGACTTAAAGACAAACATCATCTGAGATCCTTATAAAAAGTTTTCTTTTTTGATGAAGGAGCCAACTACAAGTTCAATTTTCCAACTTCTAGTTGTATCCATATAATAAAAAGAGAACTTTAACTTTTAGTTTGCTAAGAATACTACCTCCTTTAATATCTTTCCATTTCTATAAAGAAAGAATAGGATTTACCAAGTCCAATCAAAATTAAACTATAAATTTTAATTAAAGTCTAACTATAGTTATATAATTAGAATTTAATATTATTAAAATCAAATATCTCATGTTTTGTCCTTAAAGTTTTTGAAACTTCACAATTAAGTCTAACTTAATTTGAATTGATTTTTCTCTCTTTAAGTGCTTTATATATGTTACCCATTAGGTTCCTAGTAAGTTAGCAATGACTATAAATTATAATTTATCTTTTAAATATATCTTTAATTTTACAATTAAATAATTTATAAGCGTAGATAAAAATTTAGATCTAGCTATATATTATAACTAACTAAATTAGGAATGTTAAAATAGTTTGACTTAACATATCCAAGCAAGATTATAAACTATAGAATTAATGTATGCTTTATTTAAATTTAATCATGTTCATTATTGCCAATTAATAATTCATGTATAATTAATACCTAATAACAACTTTTTAAATCTCAATTCACTTTTACTTAAAAATTAAACCATTACTAATTAGGAACAGTGAAATATTCTCACTTATTACTTTAAGGTGATGGATCATTTACTGACTTACCTAACTATCTTCATATGGTTCATACTATATCCAGGTACTATTGATTGAGCCACCCTCAATAGATTAGGTTATAAGTATATCAAAACACAAAAATTCTTATATGAGATACTTTATTAATTCAAAGTTTAAGAATCAATTATACGACTGTCATAATGAGGATATCCATAGACACACAAGCATTATTCCATTTAAGATTCTCATTATGAAGTTAGTTTAGTGAACTTGTTATTTAACAAAGCATCCATATATTTGTTTAAGTATCTTTATACTTAATTTATGAGATTGATTACTTTTTTGCTAAAAAAGAAATATAATTTATGCTAGTTTTACAGTACTATTAGTATCTCATCTTCATAAAACTTTAACTAGGTTCAATTTGAAGTAATAAATAATTGTAATTTAAATATCATAATTACGATCTCATCATAATTTCAATTACAAATTAATTATTTTAAAGATTTTCTTTTTAGTATTTATAATTACCAAAACATATAAAGATAAATAGTGCATTTATTAAATAAATTAATAATGTCATACATAAATCACAATAGCTTAATTGGCTAAAAAAATAAACTTATAACATCGTGTTGCTACCATAAACAAACATATCTTATTATAACATATTAAAATGATATATTTTGCTTCTTATCAAACATTATCATATTGTCAAGCTTGAAAATGAATTTTGTACTGTACCATATCGAACAAAAAAATAGTATGAAATTTGATAGTATGGTATCGAGTTTAGGTTTCGGTAGATAATGGTCATTTTAGGTACTAGATGTATCAAAAATAATGGAGAAATGTAGGGTAGATTTGGAAATTTCAAAATATTGAGGACTTAGTTGAAAAAAGCCCCCTAAATCAGTACCCCCTAACTCGAATGCTTACCTTTACCTTAGTTCACTCTCACTCTAACCCACATCCTCCTTCATCTACTTTCCTTTTAACTCAATCGAACTACTTCTTAGCTTCTTAATCATCGCTTTTCAGTTCTCCATCATCATCTGCTCTACACTGCTCAGTTCCTTTTGTAGTTTTATTCTTTTGGTTATTTTAACTTGTATGTTACAGGCTGCTCCACCTTTGTTTGCTCCCCCTTCACACGTTGCAACTTCCTCGTCATACGTTGCTCCTTCATCATCTTCTCCCATTACTAGTTGAAGTTGTGATTTTGCTACTGCTTTGTGTTGAGACTTGAATGATGGTATAAAATATTAATTATGTAGTTTTATGATATTTTGTAAGGGAAAATTAAGCTGAATTTATGGAAAAAGATGAAGTAGATTGTGATGCTGAATTTATTTATGTCTGATATTGTGGATTTTTTTGAATGGCTTCGTCAAGAGATGAAGTCTTAGTTACTTGCAAAATCCTAAGGGATATGGCCAAACATCACTTTTTCAAGTTATTTGTTATACTAATAATCATAAAAATGAGATCAAATTTACTTTTTGGAATTATTAATTTATTAATTGATTTATATGAAGCATACAATTCACGAATTATTATTTTTATGCAAAGAGTATTTAATATATGATTAAATCATTTAAATAAAAGATTAAATCATTTAATATATGCAACTAAGTTAAAAAAAAATGTTCACATTCCTAAATTGCTGCAATTAGAAAATAACATTATAATATACAAAATTAAACTTTCCAAAGAAATACTTCCGACAAGATATCAAGATAATTTGATTTCACCATAATTAGGTAATTTAGTTTCTCTATGATTATATTTAACCTAAGGTAATTGGATTTCTCTATGATCATTTTAAAATGACTTTTAAGATATGCATCATTACTCAAAATAATATGAAATTGTAAATGTTTAAGTAATGATTTTTCCTTTTATCATGTACAATAAAGTCATTTCTACGATGTGCATTACCAAAAGAAAGATGTAAGATAGAATCTATCTAGATATGCTGACTATTGAATTTTTATAGCTATGTAATTGTGTTACATAAAAAAAAACTTTATTTTTGAATATGAAGTTATTAATTTAATTTAGACATGTTCTTTTATTTACTTTTACAGATAAATGGAGAGAAGTTCAAGTTTCTCTGATAATTTATTATCTTTAAAAAGATTCGATGATCTAGCTTAGTCTCATTCTGCATTAGTTCCTTGTATGAAGAACTATAATATTCATTTGTATTCCAAAAAACATTTCAAAGGTGGGAGAATCACCATATTAAAGAAGAATTTAGCTGGGAAAAAAAATGATGTAGAGCCTTGTAAAAAAGTTAATCATAACATAAAATGGCAAATAAAATCTTTTTTTAAAGAGTATTAGAATGAGAAAGACAAAAGGTAAAGATTGAACTAAAAAACTAGCAGTGGAAGTTCTTTTTACGATGGTCAGGTTAATACTAACAATGTTGAAGGTGGTATTCCTACCCAATAAGAAGGTATTATTGCCCTTGATGTTGCCCTTGATGTGAGGATAAAAAGAAGACAAATTTCTAACTTTTTTACTCCATGAATAACTCTTAGACCTTAACCTTTCAATTCTTAGTGCCTTATAATCTAAAGATGGTGTGATGCATGTGTATCATTCAATACTGATCAATCTTATTATTATCATATTATGGTTAGAAAAATGTCACAAAGAGATATAATTCTTTTTATTAAACTCTTTGTGTTGCTCATTCCATTAACATGATGTTGAAAAATATAAGAAATGCTAAATACTTTCTTATTATTGATGAAATTGGGCAAAAAGCAAGAAAAGTGACCAAGTTCACCTATAATCGTATATGGGTTTTGAATTTGATGAGAAAGGGTTTCACTAATGATAAGAATTCGTGTCATCCTACTTTATAAGATTTGTAACTAATTTCTTATCACTTCAATATTTTATTTTAAAGAAGAAAGACCTAAGACAAATGTTTAAAAATAATAAATGAGTTATATCTTAATGTACCAGGTCTAATGTTGGAATGAAAGTTTCAAAAGTTATATTTGAAGATCATGAATTTGGGTCTCGTTAATTTCTATGGTGAGTTTATGAGCCTTTATTGATACTATTGAAAAGGCAACAGTGAGTTATTTTTATAATGATAAAGAGAGGGCAAATGATGCAATCAAAGGCCAATGTGAAAATTAAGTCTTTCCTCGTATACAAGTTATTCATATTAAGCCTTTCCTTATATACATGTTATCTTACAGTAATCAATGAAAAATGTAAAGGCAACTTTGTTCTTCATTATTTGCTACTAGGGCATTTTTAAATCTCAATATCAATTTTAGACCATACTTTACAATGAAATATAAAATTAATAGGAAATGTTATTAATTATCGCAACAATTGTTCCCATAAGATAATACAAGATCTCTTTAGCTTATAAATGTTAAGTCAAAATGACTTCATGTTTAATAATTTTGTTGATAATCAAATAATAATAATGTTTGAAATAAATGAACTGTTTTGATGAGTGTGCTAAATGTGCAACTCGAAAACTCAGAAGAAGTTCGAAAACTCAGAAGAAGTTCGAAAACTCAGAAGAAGTTTCGAAAACACAGAAGAAGTTCGAAAACTTAGAAGAAGTTCAAAAACACAGAAGAACTTCGAAAATACAGAAGAAGTTCAAAAATTCAGAAGAAGCTCAAAAACTTAGAAGAAGTTCGAAAACTCAGAAGAAGTTTCGAAAACACAGAAGCAGTTCAAAAACTCAGAAGAAACTCGAAAACTAAGAAGAAGTTCGAAAATACAAAAGAAGTTCGAAAACTCAGAAGAAGTTTGAAAACACAGAAGAAGTTTGAAAACTCAGAAGAAGTTTTGAAAACACAGAAGTTCGAAAACT
>JANTPM010000007.1:22918049-22928542 GCA_025434745.1 Erythroxylum divaricatum
AAGAGATTATGCAGATGGCTCAGTTGCAACCACCGTCCGAACAGTCGAAGGGAAGTTCTCCAAAGGACCACCAACGATCACCACAACTTTAGATTTTCGAACTCATGATTTTAAGGTACAATCATAGCAATTTATGTATACTTTGATGTGTTTTTCTCCAATTGTATTCCAATTGACATTGTTTAAATTATTGATGTACTGGTTGATGTGTGGATGTCAAATTTTGTATAACCAATTGTATACAATTGTCATTATTCAAATCTTTGATGTACTGGTTGATGTGTGGATGGCCAATTATTGATGTAGGTGTTGGTGTAGACCTTATTTTACCGACAGAATTCACATTTCCGTCGGTAAATAAATTCAGACGGAATGACAAAACCGTCGGCACATAACCTGGACTTATTTTTGGCGACGTCCGACATTCCGTCGTTACAGGTATAACTTACGTCCGAATATTTGCGACGGTGGTCCGTCCCTAATTTATACCGACGGTTATATTCCGTCGGGGAAATGTTAATTTCACCGACGTAATTGTAAAAATATTTGCGTCGCAATATAACAACAACGGATAATCTACCGTCGGTGAAACCGTTGATAAAAACCGACAGAATAATTCGGTCGGTAAAGTACAATGACCGCCATTTTTACGACGCTTTCTTCATTCGTCGCGTTCCATCGGCAATTTTAATTTCCGACGGAACTAAGCAATTCTCCGACGGAATATTCCGTCGGAGAACATCAGTTTTCTTGTAGTTAACAAATTTATCCTTATTGATATTTTTAATTTGTCAATTAGTTTTAATGTATATTTTGGGCACTACACTATTTGGATAAATTCTTTTAAGGAAGTGACTGCATCCCTTTAGTGTAGCGAACTTTTTCTTCAATTAAACATGATAATTCTGATAAAAGAAGATGGATTTCATATTTTGTACCAATGAACATCATTCGTCGGCAACGTATTATACTATCAAAAAAAAATTAAAACGAAGCTTAAATTTCTTATATATTTTCCACATTTACTAAGTAAAATGTACACAAGCATCTTTTCATCTGAAAAGAGAAGGCATCAATTTCTTTATCACTTTTAGAGTGAGATTGAAAAAAGAGGAGTTTTGAAGAAAGAAAAATGTTTTGCATTTCAGTATGTAAAAAACTATTTTGTAGGACGTATTTATACATGAATATATAGAAGAATATGTCACTACTAATATTATTCTATACATATAACGTCTATAACATGTATAATTTATATGTTACATATATTATATATTAACATTTCTCCTCAAATTCTAGGTAATAAAGAGTTGAAAACCTTGAATTTGAAAATAAGTTCTTGAAATCTCTGAGATGGATGATATTTGGTGAAAAACTTACAATTTGAAAATGAAATAACTGGTGAAGATACTTAAAATTTAACAATGTAATAAAGTAACAACGTCTTGAATAGTGCCTTAAATAATATGGTGTCATACAAGGTGACAATCGATATCAATATGTTTGTACACTCATAGATGACACCATTATGAGTAAATAATTTAGCAACCAATTAGGCTTTGCATCATTAAATTGATTCATCCACGAAATTCTTAATTTTATAGACTCGTTTTAGCCAACAAATTTACTTAAAGGTTAAGTTGACTATGTTCAAGAATAAATACTAGTAAATGTCTGTAATTTTTCTTCCATTACTTTTTTTCATAAAGGGTTAAAGCTTACCTCTCGATAGGTTTAAGGTTTATATAGGGAGATTTAGTAGAATAAATATGAAAATATTAAAGATGAAAAGAAGGTTGGCATACTTGATTGTACAATAAGGAGTAGATTACAGTATAAGAGGTTTTAATGAGTGAGGTTATGGAGATATAATGGGATCATATGATTGGAAAGTGTTTAGCATCTCTTGTATTTTCCAACATCATATCATTATAATGTTCAACATAATGAGTTCAATAAAAAGAATTACACCTGCTTTGCAATCTTTTCTCCACTACTTTCTAAGCAAAACCATTATCAGTAATGAACTGAATAATGTTTTCTAGACCAACTTCATCAAATATCTAAAATAGTGTAGCAACATTTCTAACAAAGCCAAATGCATTAATAGACTTCAAAAACATGGTCCCCTTAGCATAATAAACTAAAAATTGATAATAAGCTCTTGTCTTCTATTTGTCCAACTATCACATTTGATTAAACACTTATAATTGTCTAATTCATTATTCTTTCACCTAAATAATTTTTTATCTTTACAGTCATCAATTAAGTGAGCTTTATATCTTAAATTGTAAAAGGTAATAACATCCACCATAAACTACTAATAATAAGAGTAGGCAATATTGAATAATATACCTAAATCATATCACCATCTAGACATTTCCATGTTCATATTATAAGCTACTTCTTTAGATTGTAAGGCATTACAGATTGAAGGTTGAGTTCTATATTTTCTCATGGTGTTAAAAAGTTAAACACATGTATTCTTCTTTTCCTCACATCATGCAACGTCCTTTTTTATTGGGTCGGAATTTATGCGATCTTACTATTAGAAGATTTGTAACTAATTTCTCACTTTAGTGTTTTGTTATGATAAAGAAGGAGCTGAGGTAAATGTTTGCAAGTGATAAGTGCGTCACATCTTAATATGTCAGATCAAATGCTAGAGTAGAGATTTCTAGAATTATTCTTGAAGGTAATAAATTTGGTCACAATGTCAACTTGTAATTCGATTTTGTAAGCCTTTGCTGATAGTACTTCATTGATAAGTGTGAAATGCATCATGTTTTAGGGTATAGTTTGATATGTGTTTATATGTTTATTTGATTATTTAGTATGTATTTTTTGTGGAATTGTGTTAGTTTATGAATTATCTATGTTTAAGTGTTTTTATGGGTTAGTACAAGCATTTAAGCTTAATATTATGTCTTTGAGGCACCTTGACGTGTTTGTTAGTATTTTAGGGTCAATAGCGAAGAATAGAGAAGTTTAAGAGAGACTTAAACCAAAAAAATTGCCACGATTGACAGAAAGCTTGTAAGTGGCCCACGATCGTGGCCTGCATCGGGCAGACGCCCAGACACACAGAAAAGTCAAGTTTTGAGGGATTTTTTAGACCTTTCAACCCCTAAAAAAATCTAGGGCTACTTATAACACATTAAGTATATAAATAACGAGACGAAGGAAGAGAGAAGTGGAGAAGAAGCTTACATGAAGTATTTCTCGGAACAAGAGGTTTTCCGTCATTGCTGCCTCCATCATCCATTCGGATATATTTTCTAGTGTATTTTTATTTTTATCTATGTATAAAATTGGAATAGCTGTTGAGATAGGATTTATGAATGTTGAGAATTGTCTACACTCACCTTCGGGTTATTTTTATCTTTAATTCAATAAAAATCTGAGTGTTTATGTTAATTGGATTCGATGTGATTGATTTATGCATTTTCATAAATTGGTAATAAACTGAGAAGGTAAACTGATGAAAACTAATTAAATTAAGCTACCGAGAGTTAGGTAATTTAATAAAAAAGAGAAATCAATCAAATTGGTAGTTGTGTGACGAGAGATCTCACATAGGTTCTGGTAGTCTAGTAGAAAACTTCAATCTAATTAGGGTGTGGATAAATTTTGAATTGAGAAATTGCAATTTTTCATAATTTAATTAGGGTTTATAATTTAGGGCTTTTGGTTATAACTTGAGAGAGAGTAACCAACCCTAGGATAGTCCAAGACCAATAATCCGACATTTCATAATTAATTAGGTTAGTGTTGAAGATAGGTAAAAATTTCTCCTTTCTCTCAATTGGTAGTTCCTTAGGTTGATTCTTACTGTGTGCATTGCAATTTGCTGATTTGTTAATATTTCGTGATTTGTTCTTGAGTTGAATTGGTTTATTGAATTGATTGATTGAATTGCGTTATTGTTTTAGCTTAGTATTAGTTAAATTTCTACAATTTGTTTCTGCCTAAGACTTTAGGATTAGATTAACCGTCTTCGTGCCTTAGATACTATGCAAACGACCCTACTTGCATAATATCGAGGTTAAAATTTAAAACTACACATATTGGAAAACTGCGATCAAGTTTTTGGCATTGTTGAAAGAGAGGCGATTAGATTAGTTTTATAGTTTAAGGCATTTAGTTTAGTTTTTAATTTTTATTTTCACTCTTTCTTTTCTATTTTTGAAATTGTGCTCTTGCATGAATACAAAAGTCACGAGAAGTTTGAGTCATGCAACTTAAAAATTAGAGTTAGACATCACTCGACTAGAATGAGCCATTAGGAAAGCTCAACGCAATGAAGAAGAAGAAATCGCAAAGACAATAATGGTCGAGGAATTTCAGCAGGATTTAGACCACGGAGCAAACCAAGGACCACATTAGAGGAACTTTATGGAATTTAAGAGACCAGGGTTCAATGCGGCTAATCAAGGAGTAGCTAGACCACCAGTACAAGCCACATCATTTGAAATTAAACCAGCTCTCTTGAACATGCTTCAATAAAACGTTCAAATTTATGGATTAGCAAACGAAGACCCCAACGCGTGCATGGTGAACTTCTTATAAATTTGTGATACCTTTAGGTACCATCAAATGTCAGAAGATATAATTAGAATTAGGCTCTTTCCTTTTACCCTCTGAGATAGAGAAAAGGCTTGGTATCACTCCCTTAACCTAGACAATGTTAGCACTTGGGATCAGTTAGTCCATGTATTTTTAGACAAATATTTTCCCCTAACTAAGACCACTAAGAACATCAAAGAAAATCACCAACTTCCAACAAGGTGACGGGGAATCGATCTTTGAAGCGTGGGAGTGATACAAGGACTTGCAACAGAAATGCCCACGTCATAACTTACCCAAGGAATTTTTGTTACAAACATTCTATATTGGAGTTATGCAGCATACGAGAGGCACGTCCGATGTAGCTTCAAGAGGATCATTGATGAGGAAGACAGTTGATGAAGTGGAAGAATTAATAGAGGAGATGGCAAGTAACAGTTGTTTATGGATGAATAAGTGGAGTAGACAAACTACTACATTCCTTTAATAAAAAGGAATTGTGTTTATGTAAGTGAGGATTGATAACTTGATTCAACAGCTCAACAACATGAAGGCCTCGTCCTCAACTCCAGTGAAGGTCGTACAACTTAAATGTGAACTATATGGACAATTAAACTATGACATAGTGGATTGTATCTTAATGAAAGAAGGTTATCCAGAGCAAGTGAATTACAGGAGGGGGAAACAACTTCTGCTCCAACACTTACAACCATAAGTGGAAGAATCACCGTAACTGCTCTTATACAAACAATGCAGGAGGACAATTTAGACATCAAGGACAATCAAGCTTCCAACATGATAAACCAACCTCATTGGAATGTAAGTTAGATAGGATTCTAAATAAGCTTGGTACTTTAGATGATGCACAAAAGAAGCAAAAAGGAAAATTTGAATAAGTAATAAAGAACCATGCCTCTTCAATACAAAATTTAGAAGATCAAGTAAACCAATTGTCATACGTTGTTTCTATGCAAATGCAAAAGTTGGGAAGTCTTCCTAGCACTTTGCGAATAAAACCAAGGGAGCAACTAAAAGCTATTACACTTTGAAGCAGAAAGGAACTTGAACCAACCACAAAGACAATAGAGGAGCCTATCCATCCTGTTGAAAAAGATCAAGAAAAGGAGAAAGAAGTGAATATGAGTGAATACCCTTTTTATGTTGCACCTCCACCATATCAACCCAAAATCCCTTTTCCTCAATGTTTACAAAAGAAGTTAGATGCACAATTTGCAAAATTCTTTGAGAAATTAACGATGCTACAGATAAATCTCTCTTTTGTAGAGGTGTTGGAACACATGCCTAAATATGCAAAAATTTTAAAGAACACATTATGAAAGAAGCGTAATTAGGAAGATAATCAGACGGTAGATCTAACTGGCACTTGCAATTCCATAGTCACCAGTTAGATGCCATCTAAATTGAAAAATCCATGGAGTTTCACAAATCACTGTGTGGTTAGTGAGTTTGAATTTACAAAGTGTTTATGTTATTTAAGAGCAAGCATTAATCTTATGCCTTTATCTATATTCAAGAAGTTGGGACTGGGTAAGGTCAAACGAACATCGATGTCAATTCAGTTGATTGATCAATCCGTTAAGAGACCATTTGGAATCGTTGAAGGCGTTCTGATGCAAGTGGACAAGTTCATTATTCCTATAGATTTTGTGGTTCTAGATTTTGAAGAAGATAAGAACTATCCATTAATCTTAGGTCGAACATTTATGAATATAGGGAAGGCCATAGTTGACATTCACAAAGGGAAATTAACACTCTGACTAGGTGAGGATCAGATCGAATTTAATATGAATAAGGCCTTAAAGAATCCAATAACGAGTAGCGTATGCATGAAGGTTGAAATTATGGATCAAAATGGGCAAGAACAAGTTAAGAGTTACATCGCAGAAGCACAGCTAGTGGAATTGGAGACAGACAATGGATATTAAAAAATTGAATCTAAAGGAGACGATGAGATGGAGGAGTCAGATATTCAAATTCCTTAAGATAAATTGGTTTGAACTAAAAACACCCATACCACCATCTACAGAAAAAACCACCAACATTAAAGCTTAAACCTTTACCTGCACATCTCAGATATACCTTTCTAGGTGAAGGTTAAATGTTACTGATAATAATCTCAAATCAATTAAATGAGAAACAAGAAAGTAAGGAAGTAGAAATTGTTAGAAAGCAAATGAAAGCCATCGGATGGCAGATTGCTGACATTCGAGGTATAAGCCCAAATGTTTGCGTGTACCAAACAAACCTAGAGGAAGGATGTAGAATAGTGAGGTAGCATCAATAGTGGTTGAATCCTAACATGAAAGCGGTGGTTAAGAAGGAGATAATCAAACTCTTAGATGCAGCGATAATTTATCCCATCTCTAATAAAGAATGGGTTAGCCCAGCACAATATGTACCTAAGAAGGATGGAATGATGGTAATAGAAAGTGATAATGGAGAAGTAATTTCAACAAGAACGGTCATTTGATGGAGAGTGTGCATAGATTATCACAAACTTAACTCAATGACTAAGAAGGATCATTTTCCTCTCCCGTTCATATATCAGATGATAGAAAAGGTAGCTAGACATTCATTTTATTGCTTCCTAGATGGATATTCAGGATATAATTAGATCTTCACTTAACCTGATGATCAAGAAAAGACCACATTCACCTGCCCTTATGGTACAATTGCCTACAGACGGATGGCTTTCGAACTATGCAATGCCCCAGCTATATTTCAAAGATGTATGATGTCTATCTTCACCATGATAGAAGATATAATGGAGGTTTTCATAGAAAACTTTTTAGTTTTTGGAGATTCTTTCAAAATATGTTTAAATAATTTGGACAGAGTTCTTCAAAGGTGTGAAGAGTCACACTTGGTACTGAGTTGGGAGAAATGTCATTTTATGGTGTAAAAGGGGATACTACTACGGCATAAAATCTCACACTAAGGATTTGAAGTCGCCAGAGCAAAAACAAAAGTGATAGAGAAACTTCCACCATAAGTAATGTAAAACGTGTGCAAGGATTTTTAGGTTATGCAGGATTTTATTGTCAATTCATCAAAGACTTTTCACAAATTGCAAGACCTTTGACAAACATTTAGTCAAGGATGTGCCTTTCTTATTTGATGACAAGTGCATACCTGTATTCAACACAATAAAGGAGGCATTAATATCAGCATCAATTTTATCATCACCGGACTGGATGCTTCCATTCGAAGTTGTGTGTGATGCAAGTGACCAAGCCATAGGTTGCTATTAGGCCAAAGGAAATATAAGAGATTGCATGCAATTTATTATGCTAGTAAGACCCTTGCAGGATCGCAACTGAATTACACCATTTAGAGAAGGAGTTACTCACAGTAGTGTATGCATGTGATAAGTTTCGACAATACCTCTTAGGTTCAAAGGTAATTGTGTTCACTAATCACACAGAATTAAAGTACCTTTTCAACAAAAATAATACAAAACTAAGGCTCATTCGATGGGTTTTACTTTTACAATAATTTGATATGGAGGTGAAAGATAAAAGGAGCAGAAAATGTGGTTACAGATAACTTATCCAGACTAGAATGAGGGGAATGCAAGCTAAGCGATAATATTAATGAAACTTTTCCTGATGAGACCTTGATGCTACTCGAGAGTTTGACTACACCATAGTTTGTCAATATCGCAAATTATGTTTCCAGTGGTAAACTTCCATTATATTTTTCTCACCAAAAAAAGAAGAAATTCTTGCATGATTGTAACCGATATATATAGGATGAGCCAATTTTATATAAAGCATGTGCTGATGGGTTAATGTGACAATGTGTTCAAGAGGAAGAAATGTTGGACATCCTAAAGCAATGTCATGCAAGTCAATATGTTGGGCATTATAGAGCCAACAAAACGACAACTCAGATACTTAAGAGTGGCTTTTATTGCCCACAAATGTTTAAGGATGCTCAGAACTTTGTACCACAATGAGATCGATGCCAAAGAATAGGTAACATCTCCAAAAGAGATGAGATGCCTTTATCTAATATTTTAGAAGTGAAAGTCTTCAATGTATAGGGAATCGATTTTATAGGTCCGTTCCCATATTTAATAGGAAATATGTACAATCTAGTAGGAGTGGATTATGAAGCAGTAGCATCTTCAACCAGTGGTGGGAAGGTAGTGCAAAAGTTCATTAAAAGATTATTCAACAGTTTTGGAGTGCCACGTACGATAATGAGTGATGGAGGTACACATTTTTGCAATAGATCTTTTGAAGCCCTTTTACAAAGATATAGATTGCACTGCCGAGTTGCTACACCCTACCATCCAAAAAATAGTGGCCAAGTGGAAGTTGTCAATTGGGAGTTGAAACAAATTTTAGAAAAGACAGTGAACAACTCCAAGAAGGATTGGGCAATAAAACTAGACGATGCATTATGGGCCTATAGGATAGTTTTCAAAACACCTATCAGAACAACTCCTTATAGTTTTGTGTATAGGAAAGCTTGTGACTTTTTGGTTAAATTAAAACATCGAGCATATTGGGCAATTAAAGCATTAAATTTTGATTGGAAACAAACATGCGAAAAGAGAATTCTACAACTAGAAAAACTTGAAGAGTTTCGTTATATTGCATACAAATATTCTAAACTCTACAAGGAAAAGGTAAAGAAATGGCACAATGCTCGTCTTAAATAAAAGGAATTTAAAGTAGGAGATGAGGTTCTGCTATATAATTCAAGGTTGAGGCTATTTCCAGGGAAGTTAAAATCTAGATGGAGTGGATCATTTACGATCATTCAAGTTTTTGATCATGGAGTCTCAAACTGGAAAACGTTAAAAAGGAGACTTTTAAGGTCAATGGGCATCATTGCAAGTTATATCTCAGAGGAGCAATTCCCTAGGACAAGGAAGTGATTTCTTTCTCTTCGAATAATTAAGAGGCCTCTATGAATGCAAGGTCAAGCTAAAGACCATAAATGGACATGTTTAGTAGTTTGTTTGAAATCGTAGGTTTAAGTACATTTGTTTTAACTTTTCAATAAGACTTTAGTAATTTGTGTTGAGCTGGGATAACTAATTCCCTCACTCGTTCAACTATCACCTCCAACCCCATCACCACCTCCATCACCATAAACCTTGCTCTAAACCCTTTCTTCCTTTTTAAATTTAGTCTTTATTTTTATTTTTATTTCTTTAGGTGTGTTTGTTACCACCTTCTCACATTGATGTGTTGTTCAAGTGTGGGGAGGGTTATGTGTTTATTTGAATATGAATTTTGCATATTATATTTGTTAAGTTGCATTATGTGAATCGTGTGAATGTGTCAATGGCTTAGATGAGTTGAAATTGATTTGATTTTGGACATGGTATGTTAGGTTACAGAGAATATTAATTGGAAAATTAGTGAACTAGGGTTCTTTGATTAAATATGTAGCTTAACTAGGATTTAGTGTTTAAATGTAACCCTCTAAATTGTCACATTTATTCATAATTTGAGGCCTTTTAACCTAAGTAGCTTTGCTAGTATTTTTTTCATGAAAATGAGTAGTTAAAGCAGCAAGGTAGGCAATAAAACAGGTTATTATTTTTAAAATAAGTAACTCTTCCACTAGCCTTCAGGTTATGCATAGAGCTAGTAGCCAGTTGAGAATGTGATATAGTTGAGTAACTAGATCGACACGCATCACAAATATATGCCTTCATGTAAAGAGGCTAAAATAACATTCCAACCAAGCAGCTTAATAAAAACACATGATTTAGTTAAGTAATCGGATTGAAATTCATTACCAATGTTTGCTTCTGCGTAAAAAGACTAATTCCATATCTATAAAAAGTCAATAAAAATAAAATATGCTTTCGCATAAAACCTACCAAACTTGTAATAGTTTGACTTTTCATGAAAATGTACTTAGGATTAGTTACAGAGCTGAAC
>JANTPM010000007.1:23001496-23011876 GCA_025434745.1 Erythroxylum divaricatum
GTTAGTGTTATGATCATTTAATATTTAGTTGATTATGTAAACTTATAAATTGAGTCATTTATGTTTCATACAAACATGTAAACTTAAGTATATTGTCGATTTATTGGGGGCCTTTTTTTTTAATTTCACCCATGGCCTAAACGATAGGAACGGCCCTGAGTATGTCCACATGGGATTCAAATTGCCTCAAACTATCTAATATTTCTAATCTTTCATTGAAGAAAGACACGAACTACATATCATCTCTTTCATATCATTTCTCTATGATGGTGATTATTGACATTCAAGAAATTGATGAAACTCTAATGGTCCCATGAGTTTACTTACTATAGTTCTTTGCTCCTCCTAAAAGATATTTGGATGGTCACTCTATCTTGAATGATATATACTAGAGAAAGGATCATGAATACCATCAGAGAGAGGACCATTCATACATATATCTTCACGCAAGCATAGGAAGGGTACCTATACATGCCATAATGATAGTACGCCCCTACAGGTCATGCTATGATCCACCAATATGTTCATCTAGTTTAAAAGATTAGTTACTCTTACCTTCAGGTCTGAAAATGCATGATTTTGATGTCAATCGTAATAGAAGAGAGCTAAATTACACATAATAGAAGAGATAAAACTTTAAAATAAAATAAAAAACAAAAACTAGGATTATTAAAATAGCAATTGAATATTTCTTGACAAGTTAGATACTTTTATTCCCTTTTCTACTAACTTCTCCAATTTTTTGATATTTTCGAGCTAGAATTGACTTCTAATGTCTATTACATAGGTTTTTTTAATCTTCTTGTCTCTCAAATGGCTCGAAAATCTCTTTGATTGGAAAACTGTGATGAAAGTTGCACTTAATTTCATTTTTTTCCTTAAGATAATCACCTATAAGACAATGAACTAAACATAGAAAATTATCATATAATCCATATAAAATATGTTATAAATCTGCTAATTCACAAGTAATTTAATGATAAATAACATATAAACTATAGACCTATCAGTACAAAATATGGGTTGTCTAATTGATTATGATTTCAAGGTAAAACTTCTCACTTTGTTAATGATAAAGTTTGTGAACATACAAGTTATTTTTACACCTTAGTAAGTTGATTTAATTATTCAACTCATATCATGGGCCCTCAGATCCTGCGTTTCAGTAGGACTCTCATTGAGAGTTTTTGTTGTTGTATATCCTGGGCCAAGAGACCCCTCAATGCTACTTACCCTTTTTCTACTTGTATAAATTACTCAGGAGCCTATAATAAAGTAAGATAAAGCAAGGAGAAGGTAAATGACCCTAAGAAACTTTAAATAAAAATGCATGCAAGAATTTCAAATGCCAACTTCAAATTCTGAAATCACCAGAGCCTGATAAAATTATAGCTTCTAAGTTTAAACAAGAGAACATTTACATGTGGAGATCTTCCAGTGGAAAAGTGGCCAACTTCTTTGCAAAAGGAAGCAAGAAAAGCAAAATAAAAGTAAGTGGATCCACGTGGAATTCAACCTACATACTGTGGAAAGACATTAGACATGTAGCAATAGTGCAAATCTCACTTCGAACATATCTTGCAACAAGAGAAACATGTTTAAATGTAGCATGCATAGATACTCTTATTGAGGGAGGAACATTGATATAGAGGAATGCAATAAGTAAACTGGGAGCATGACATCTCACGTGAGCATTTAGTTACAGTGCGCAAGGCTTGATCTTAAATTAATTAAATTTCCTTTTAAGGTGGTGCTAGTTTAACTTTTATTTGTAGTAAAGTTTGAATTGAGAATTTTTTAGTGCTTTCATTTATTTACTGCTGATTATATGATAATTTGCGGGTCAGATGGGAAAATTTTGGATAAAAATGTATTTCTTAAGCATGGCTCACATATCATTTTCAAAATTGTTTTGAATTGATTAAAGAGTTATTATCTTGATAAGTGGTTTAAATCAGAACATATTCTTAACAGTAGGAAAAAATAAGAGTAAAGATGGCTAATAGATATGGGTCCTTTATCTAGCTTTTATAAATATACTTGTATATCATCAGTTAGGGATAACTGAAAGTTAAAAGACTCTTCCATATAAAAATAGAAGCTTTCTTTATATATTATTCTTTGCATTTCTATGATGTTATATGAGTGAGAATTGATTATGAAATAATATTATCTAACATATATAATTTTTCTAATGCTAATTTAGTTAGCATCATCACTTCTTTTACCTTTCCATTTTATTTTAGTAGCATATTATTTTGGTTGGGGCCAATAGCCTCAAAATTTTAATATAAACCATATTGACATGATGATTTGCTGAAAAATACTTTCTGGACTTGGGTAATTTGCATTCCACATCATAATTGCAAGCATTGGCCAAATGGGATTGCAGTATCCATAAAAATTGCAACTATAAAAATTTATACATCATGAAGTTCATAGCTTGGATCAAAGAGTGCATCACCTCCCCTTCCTATTCCATTCTAATCAATGGATCACCTTCCAAATTCTTTAGAGGAAAATTAGGCCTTAGACAAGGTGATCCACTTTCACCGTTCTTATGCATTCTTTGTATGGAAGCTTTATCGAGAAGTTCACATGAATGCATCACAAGGACTCCTTCTTTCAAATACCACTAGAGGTGTAAACGTCTTCAACTTACCCATTTACCATTTGCAGATGACCTACTTTTGTTCTGCTATGCTGACTTGAACTCAGTGCAAACTCTGCTAAAATTGTCTGGATACTTTTTCTAAGTTATCTGGAATGCACATGAACTCAACCAAGAGCAATTTTTTTAATCCCCTGATATGGTGTCTTTGAGTCCTCAAACAGAAGGTATCTCAGGTCTTAAGTAAAGAAATCTCCCCTTCCGGTACTTGGGGTGCCTCTTGTAACTAGAAGATTGTCAAAAAGAGAGTGTTTACATTTATTGGAAAAATAGATCTCAGGATTAATAATTGGACTCATAAACACCTTTCTTATGTAGGTAGGCTCCAATTAGTTGTTTCATTACTCTCAGCCATCCAAGTTTAATGGTCTTCTATCTTTATCCTTCCTTCCTCAATCTTGAAAACAATAGAGTCAAAACTTAGAAATTTCTTGTGGGTTGGAAAATCCACTAAAAACTCTCATGCAAAAGTTAAAGTGGAGTGATCTTTGTAGGCCGTAGAGGGAGGGAAGTTTAGTATCAAACATCTTTCATCTTGTAATGTTGTGTTGTTAGGGAAAAGAATTTGGTTTCCCTTTCATGATAAAGAAACCATGTAGGTCAAATGGGTTCACACAATCGTTCTGAAAAGAAAAAAACTTATGGACTGTTCTTCCTAGTTATAATAGCTCTTGGAGTTGGCGAAAGATCTTACTAACGAGGGATAAATTAGGGAACCAATTCAGATTTATGATAGGAAATGGTCACATTACTTTATTATGGCAGAATCCATGGCACCTTAGAGGAATATTGAAGAATTTCTACACACCTAGAGTGATCAATGGGTCAGAGCTTCCTATGCAAACAACAATTTAAGCAATAATCCAACCTAATGAGTGGCGTTGGCAAGAGATAAACCTACTCGGAAATTTGAGCCTTTACATTACCTACCAAATTGTTTTACTCTTGATTGTTTGGAATGGTTGGCCAGCCCATCAAAATAGTACACCAATACCTCAACCTACAAGTTATTGAGAAGCCCATTGTAGAAAGTTCCTTGGCACAACCTAGTCTGGTGTAAAAGCAATAGCGTTAGGTGCTCCTTCATATTATGATTGGCATTCCTTAAAAAATTGCCAATTCGGGATAAGCTTCTATACCTACAAACACCAAACAATTGTTCCATGTGTATATCGGATAATGAGACCACAGAGCATCTATTTTTTCAATGTTCTTTTGCTAAAGCAGTGTGGGTCAATTGCCTTAACTACTTTCAGCTCGATTTTGCTCACTTCACCAACCTTTACTCCATTCCAATTTGGCTCAATCAACCAGAAAACAACCGAAACTGTAACACAAACCTTTTAAGCATTATCCTTTCAGTTACCATCTACAACCTTTGGGGAGAAAGGAATGCTAGAACCTTCAAAGAGGAGGCTATGGAGGTGGGAAGCCTATAAGCCAAAGTAATTTTTCAAGTTATGGAACATCTTCATTCAAACATCGAGAGAAGGTAAGAATGAGATGATTTATATTTTCTAACAATGTTGTGTAGGTGCTTTTTTCAGATTGCCTATAGGTGGGCATCAAATCTCACTTAAACAAAAGGAGACCAATCCAAAGAAATGCCTGGTCGATTCAGCAGAAGCAGCACAGACAGGACCAATATTGACAGCTCTTTTACATAAACGTAGCACTATTCACTTGGAAGGCACCCGACAGTTCCCAGAAATGAGGATATGAATAAGGAACACTAACTTGACAATAAACAAAGACATACACAAGTGCAACTCTTCTTGTACGATCTTGGACTGATAGCTTAGGCTGTGATGTATAAATTTGCTTGTTATGATGGTGGAATAGCTGTGGCTTTACTGGACTATGTAGATGACATAGATATTTAGATAGGCAAGGAAACTTGGAAGAAAGGTAAAATTGAATATGATAATTGAGTGTGTGGATAAGCAGTATGAAATTAGGTATTGTGAAGCTTTTTGGTAGCAATGGGTTGTTGGTTCCGTATATATGGCCACGTACATAACGTTTTATTTTTATGTATAAAATTTCTTCTGATTTATCAAAAAAAAAAGTTGTAGTCAATAATTTGATGATAGTTGAATTTATTTCATGCTATAAACCTTTTGTAGCTCTTACAAAATAACTAAGTTTTGATTCTTTAGAATTGAATAAAATCTCAATTTCAGAAAACCAAAAATAAAAAAAATGTCAATTACGAGGTTCGATGTTTTTCATTCCAAATGTCCTGCGTGAAAAAGTTAATGTACGTGATGTCATAAAAGTGTTCAAGTCCACGTTTTAACTAGAAAAAGGATAACTAATAGGGGAGCTCAGCTAGAAGGTAAAATGTATATAAAAAATTGTGATAATTATTTAATAATAATGAGTGATGTCACATTTTGTTGCCGAAGGAAATACTCCAATTCTCTATGCATAATGTTAAAGGTTACCTCAATCTGATTTTACAGGAAAAAGAACTTTTAGTTCTATGCAATGGTATTATATAAGTTATTGCATTTGGTAATTCAAGTAGAAATGTTTGTCCCTAAGCTTGTCGACCGCACATATGGATGGCTTACAGACAAAGATGAGGGACTGTTTGACATGCGGACCCGGTTGGTCTACGCATTTTAAAACAACCTTGTTAAGAAACAATAATAAAATGTCCATTTGTCTGCAATTACCAAATTTCAGGCCCCTAATACTGAGATTGGACAATTCTTTCCGCTAAATTCAAGGGCGGAATTTCAGTAATTATGTATAGATATTTGGATATTATAATATGAACAAGCTGTCAAGTGTCAACTCTTGATCAACTTTCCACTCTCCTCGTTTTACATATCCATCAAATATAAATTCTGAAGATCCTGGTTACAATTGACAGCTTGTTTTTAGCTATATTGACGTGTGGAAAAGAATGTATTATTGGTACCTTGGAGATAGTGTAATACCAGATGGACATATTTAATATGAAGGCCTGTTGTCTATTTCCTCTCTGCTATTTGTTTATTTCCTCCTGTGTAACCATTTATCTACTTAAGTATATAATATCTGCTTCTTACCTAATTATCGTAAGGCTCAACCACTATTTATTGTCCTTAAGAGGTGAATTCAGCTAATAAGAGAGTTCTTTTCCTTTCTTGAAGAAGATATCAAGTTCAGTCTCGTCCCTAATTTTTGGTGAGCAACGTTTTCTGTCAAGGTCAGCCACTTAGTTTCATATTTATTTTCACTAATTAATGTTCCCTAGCAATATCTCTCTTCATACAGCTCCTCCTGGGTCACATTGACATGGTAATTAGAAAGTGAAAGACATCGTCTGCCTTCCTCTCCACTAGAAAAGCTGACAAATTCCATGGGGCAGGCACTCACTGTCACTGTCAAATCATTCACCCTCACCATGACCAAATATCGCATGTCATCCTATTAGGGATGGACCATATGCACACGAATCTTAATTATATATATTTAACATTAATGAACGTGAGATTGTATTATGTTAAATACAGCTCATTTAGTATCTCGCAGAGATTTGGAGGAAATATTTTGTAATGGTTGATATCATCCTTAATGTCATTTAAAGTATTTGTCAAACATCAAAGCCTAATTTCCTTGTCTTCTTTCTGACTTCAGTAAGTGCAGTCTAGCTGCCTCTTTATCTCTTTGACTCTGTACCTTGAGATTAACTTAACAACTTCTTTCTTTGAATATAGCTGGAGGGCATTTTTTTAAATATATAGTTAATGTCAACTTGAAAAGAGACTAACACTGTGCTAATAAATTGACCACGTGAGATTAGTTCCTGGAATGCAAAAGTATTCTCCATATATACAAACAAAAATATGCATATACATACACATACAACTATATCTAGCGTTATATACGGTGTTATGAACTTACTAGCAGATTAACTTTGCGCAAATGCACAGTGAAAATGTCCACTGAATTTATGCGCAGGGCAAATTTTAACGTCATAGTTAAATAATAAATAATATCAGAATGTAATGAAATAAGTATTGGTTGGGAGAAGAAATAGGATGAAATGACTTTCTTTGATATACGTTTAAAATAGTTTACATGTCTACTACTTATATCTGCAGTATAAAGATACCTTAATCTAAAAGAAATTTAATTTGTCTTTCATAAAATATCCCTATCTGGAAGTTAACTTTTTTGAGATGGTTGGTCATCTTTATCATTCGACTAGTTTCATACATCTGCATGTAGCGAAGTTCATGTGAACTATTATGTGCCTTTTTATTCCGTGCATGGTATCCCATAAGTAATTCATGTAGCTGATTTTGACGATAATATGTTTCCTTTATGGCACTTTCCAAATATCTTTTGCCTCGAAATAGCTGGAATTCATATCTGCCATTAAGATAATCAAATTAGTTTATAAATGTCATAATGACTTCACAACTTTATTGAGAAGCAAGAATAAGAGGAAGGTTGGAGTGGAAGAATGTAGCTGAGAATAAGGAAGGAACCTATAAAAAAATGGCGTGTAAAGATAAAGAAACAGTTTTGTTGAAATTATAAATTGAAAAGATTGGAATCAAAAAAGTAATGGACAAAAGAATCGGTTACTGACCTGAACGGTTGTTCTATGTTTGTTAAAATAGAAGAGGTAACCTTGACTGTTGTTATCTTTCTAGAATTGAGAATGCGATGTATTTAGATTAAACAAGGAGAAGGAAAAAGAAGAGGGTAGGGGACCGTCTGGCAGCTGAGGCTTGAAGAGTTGCGCGGTATTAAATGAAGAAGGAAAAAGAAGAGGGTAGGAATAGCTGAGATTTGAAGACTTGCGCGATATTAAATGATAGGCGACACTCGAAGATGATAAAGCGAAGCAGAAATGATTTTCCTAGAGATACGTAAAAATAGCTGACATGTGTAGAGAGCAGGAAGACATCTGAATATTGGGTTTTGAAGAATAAACTCGGTTGTATTATATAATGACATTTCAATGTCTGGTTCATACATTTGTTGTATTAAATAATGACATCTCAACTTCTGGTTTATACATTTTGGGGCTTACTGTGTGAAATCTATCAGCTATCAATTGAAACGTCAATCTCTATTCTGATCCTCTTCTTCTCTAATTCTCCTCATGTTTGCTTACTTCTGCAATACGTTATTGGCAGTATTTGACATTATTATAGCAATTAGAAGATTATTCAATATAAGAAAAAACACATCTCAATGTCTGGTTCATACATTTTGGGGGTTACCGTGTCTTCCTTACGACAAATAAAAAACTTTGGCGGTCTAGATAATGAATATTTAGATTTATTAATTTATAATAAAATATATAATTTTAATAAAAAAAGGAAACAGGTAAATTTGGTTAGTAAAAATATGGAGCGGAAAAAAGCAAGAGATGAAAAAAAGTTTTAAAAATATAAAATGTTTTGTTAATAATTAAATATCATAGTTAATGAAGGTCTAAAAGATTGGATAAATTCATTTAATACGTCTGGAGAAAGTTATAAACATTCATGCAGATGACAGTGAATTCATCAAATTTATTTCATAAATGAATTTATTCGCTGCTTACTTGTTGAAAACTCCAAAAGCTAAAACTATCCTCAAGCCCTAACTCCATGCAAAACTCACGTATTGACTGTGTAAAATGACCAGCTTCTGGTTTTTCTTAGGGTAGAAGAATAAATAGTTGTGGTGGTAGAGATGTGGGATGGGTGTTTAAATGGAAGTTGAGAGAAAAAATAGTGATTGAGAATGAAAGTTGAAAATGTAGAAAAGTAACAGAGTATGAATAGGATGAATATGAATTTTTATCTTTTGATGGTTTTTGATTAAACTTGTATATTTTGGAACAGTATGAATTTATGGTGAATGAGTTCATTGAAATGGAGTGGAACGACTTGAAATTAAAAAAATGTAATTAGAAGTCTAAAAATTCTGAGAATAAATAATAGGAGAGAGTTGAATTTTTGATCTGAATTTTCTGTATGGATCTAAGCAGATTTTGATAAAATTATCTTCGTGAAAGTTGTAGATTTTTGTTTTATCTTTCCATTGATATAAAATTTGCAAATTTTGAAGTTGTGAATCAAAAGTTATGGAGTTTAGAAGATGAGATATCGGTGTAGAAGAAGTGGAAAAGCACCGTTGTGCAAAAGCACGACGGTGACTTTTAAGATTTTAGGCCAAAAGCACTATCGTGATTTTTAGATAATCTAATATATATACAATATATATATATATATATATGCACGATCGTGACTTTCGTCCTTGAACCTCCTATGCGCGATAACGACATTCGTACTTTGCACGATAGCGACATTCACTCTTAAAAAAAATCCAATGTCATATACCTAACTTCCAACTTCCATATATTTTGATCTAGAACTCAAAACATTGCAAACTTTATATAAGTGAAAGGTTAGAAGAAAGATCTACAACTTTGAAAAGACAATTTTATCAAAAACGGCCTAAATCAATATAGTTTAATCTAGGATTTTCTGGACTTCATGATTTTCTAGATTCTCCCCATACACATTATCAAGGATTTTTTAACTCAAAAATAAATTATATATACTACATATATAATAATGCTATCATACATGTTTAGTGTTAAATAATGAATAATAATAAACAATTCGTACTATTTAAATATACTTAAATCATTGTTAAATAATTAAATTTGATATAATTAACAGTAATTAGAATATAATAAATTAATTCAATCATTATTAATAATTATTGATATATAATTATTTCATTTATTAAAATATAGTTATTTTATTAATTAGTCAGTATTATATATGTTACTGTATAATTTTTTTAATTATTATAAAGTTTATATCACTGAATATTTTTTCATCCTATTATTTCAAAATACTTAAATAATTGTTAATGACTTAATTATAGTAAATTAAATAATTTTAATATAATTAATACTTATTAGTTTATATGTATATATGTAAACTGCGTTAATTTTATTTAAATGTTTAGAGTTAGAGAAATTTGCATTTCATACTTAGCAAAATGCCTACATGCAGATGGATTTGAATTTTTGCATACATAAAAATAATTGTACTTACACTCATTGACATTCCGGTTATATTAAATTGTAATGGGATATGTTGAAGATTTGATTAGAGGTGAAGAGGAGAATGAATTTTATTCAAAAAGGTTAAAAACTCAACTGTCTAAACACAGGTAAAGCTCCAAGGTCACGTTTACTGTTACCATAATTCCCCGTTATTTATTCATAGAATAACCACATTCAAGATAGACGGTTGGAAAATTGAAAATGGCATTAACAGAAACACTTCCGACATCATAAACATAAAGGACATTTTACAGATCACTTTCAACGGCGTAAGACAAGGTATCTTTGTGAGATCAAAATGAGGCAAGAAGGCCTACAGGTTCCTCATTTAGGTTGACAATTTCTTCAAGTGATGTCTCCGTACAAAGTTTTCGTCCCTTCTTCCCTTTTGCTGCAAAAATTATTAATACTTTTGAAAGGGGATAGGCATGCAAAAACATGGCTACATCTCTTGAAAATATTGAAAAGAAAACAAGGCTTCTAATTTGCACCATCTGTTAATTAAACAATACAAGCAAATCTGCCCAGAAAAATCAAATAAAATTTGCAAAATGTACTTGGCCTGAAAATAAAAAAGATGAATAATTTGATCAACAAAATAAAGGGCATCCACACATGGTTCATTTAATGT
>JANTPM010000007.1:23064583-23078267 GCA_025434745.1 Erythroxylum divaricatum
ACTTTTATATTAGTTATGAAAAGAATTGGTACACCAAATTACCATCTTTACTATTAATTCATAATTATAATTAATTAATATACTTAATATTAATATTTAATACTTAATGACGATAAGATGGACGACCACGCAATATATGGCAAAGGGAGGGTCAAACTAGTTAAAAATCCGGTATTTAACTTCACCCTAACGAGTTTCGCCTACGACAGCACGAGGGTGACGAAAAGGCGAAGTCTGGTAGTTGCACTATTATGCACAAACACGATTGTAACCAAGAACTGATCACATGTAATTGCACAATCGTGCGGAGCCCATCCAGTTGTTGCACGATCATGCTTTTTTCTGTACTCTTCATTCTATGCCATTTTTTCTTTTCTTTTTTTTTTCTTTCCTTACGTTTTTTTCTTACATGCATATTACCATCTACTAAGAGTGAATGTACGATCATGTTTTTCGTAGATGTTAGTTCATATAATAATTCATTTGCATACATGTTACTTGATAAGGAGATTATAAAAAACAGAAAAAAGCCTCACCGGTATGACTTAACATGTCACACTAGTGAGCATACTATTATTATTTAATAATTATTATTCATTAATTATTATTTGATTATCAATTATGGTATTATTCATGATTAAATATTATTAATATCACCTCATCTTAAGCGATGTCGCATGTCTATATCACATCAATTTTAAAATAACGGTTAAGTTGAACACATTGCAAAATCTTCTATATGGTAATGAAATCCTTTTGTCTACTAGAAGATCATGTACTCTTGTTCGTATTATAATGAATTTCTTTTACCCAATACAAGGCAATGTACTTATCATTTGACTGTTTTTTATATTAACAAAACAATAATTTTTACACCCTGCATTATGAAAAGAATATATATTTTAAAAATTTTAATATATATTTTAAAAATATAAAGAAAACTACTAGCATTTGATGTTTAGCTTATTTAGAAGAAAAAAAATTTACTACTCCAAAAAATTAATATAACTTATTTTATATTAAAAATTCACATTTTCTAAGATTAATATCTAATTATTACTTTTTTATATGTATAATTTATGATTTATTATAAGTTTTATTACCAAATAAATACTTAAATCAGACAAATTATCATTTTGGAAGTGTCATCATATATGTTAAAACTTTATCATCTTTAAAATTATTATGAAATTGACCTCTAATATATATTAAAATTTTATAGTTACTGAAATCTGTATACAATTTCCAATTATCTATAAATTATAATTTATGGGTAGTATATTTCCAAAGAAATACTGTGTATCTCACAGTTCACCATTTGGCATACCTCTTGACATTACTATATAAATTTAATTGAATGATGATGTAATTTTTAATTTTTAATTAGATTTTATATTATTTGTATTTACTTTCTATATTTTATCTATTTATAACAAAAACATTTCCTAGTTTTTTAATTTTTTCATTTCAAAATTTTACAAACTAATTTTAGTAACTCATTTTTAATATTCTAACCTATATACTTTTTAATAATTCTATCATAATTCCTTTCTTAATATACATTTAAAATTTTTAATTTGATCACAAAATTTTAAATTACACAATATTCATTTATACATTAAATAATGCGACATGTTAGGACTTTTTTATTATCTTAATTAACTGAAATATTTTATTGAAAACAGCAAAATTTTACATTTGTTTTAACTAAAATATTTAATTTATGATTAAAAATTAACTTTTGTTTCAATCACGGGTGTGATATACGTAAATAAGTCACGCTCGTGACTAATAATATTGGTTTTTTTAACTTATATATTATAATATTTGTATTTACGTATATTAAATATTTATAATTTTATCACAACATTTTAAATTACGCAATATTAATGTAACATGTGACTTTTTATACTTTAATTAACTACAATATTTAATTCATAACAAAATATTTTACATATTTTTGTCACGGTAATAAGTCATACCTGTGACTGATGATATTACAGTTCCTTTTTTCATTTCAAATTTTTAATAACCAAGTTTACTAATTCATTTTTAATATTCTAACTTATATATTTTTAATAATTCTATCATAATTTTAACAATTTATCATTCATTCCAAAATTTTCCTAACTAGTTTTCTAATCCATTTTTAATATTCTAAGTTATATACTTTTAATAATTCTATCATAATTCTTTTCTTATTATGCATTTTAAAATTTAAATATTCATCATTTTATCACAAAATTTAAATTACACAAAATTTATTTATTTTAGCTTATTTTATTTGAGTCACACCCACCATATATTTTTTTACTTTTTAGTTACATATTATAATTTTTTAATTTAGTTTATATATTTTATCCTTTCATAACAAATACATACCACTATTCATTTTTTTAATTTTTCATCCTAAATTTTTACTAACTAATTTTACTTATTCATTTATAATATTTTAACTTATATAATTTTAATATAACAAATTTTAACCTTTTTAAGAAAATATACATTTCAATAAATATTTATAATTTTATTACAAATTTTTAAATTACTCGATATTCATTTAATTATATGTATCGTCTCTAATGGGGACTTCGGCCAGATAAAATTTTGGGTCATGGGAAATTAATTGAGGTATCAAAAATCAAAAAATAGAATTTCTGCTAAAATCAGTAGTGCCCCATAAAATTACACGTCAGCATCGTAGAGCGCCAACCATTTTAGATAAGCAAAGAACACAACCTCGAAGTTCCAACACAATTAGACACGTGGCATCCTGTTAATTTTTCCCTCTGAATATCTTCAAAAGATGTATAAATAACTTCTCGTGCTCACTCTGTCACCACCTAACCTTTAAATACCACCGTATACGGAGAGAAGAGTAGGGAGAAAAATGTCAACAGCTTCTCTGTGTTCGTCAACCCAGATTAATGGTTTTGGAGGCGGTGTCAAGCTTCAAAAGACCCTTCTTTTGCGACCCAATTCGTTCGCTCTTTCAAGGTTTTGTTTTCCTTACTCTTCTCCTCTTTATTCAATTTTCTTGGGTCTGGTTTGGTTGCTTTCAGAGAATAATTTGCTTGTTTAGAGGTTTAGAGTTCTGTAATACTCTGCTTTCCCTTGTCTGTCTATCTGTCTATATATCTGAATATATATTTGATTATGCTTTTAGTTTGGGGTGTGATTGACAAGGTTGTGGTCCGTTCTATTGGAAATTTCGGCATGTGAAGGCATTGGTTGGTGAAGGAAAATTGCATGGGTCTGTGTGGTTACAAATACCTAGATAGAGTTTTTTTTTTTGCATGCTTGATGTTATGTTTAGATGAACTTGAAGTTCCTTTTCCAGTGTCCTGTGTCGTATAGCAAGGTCATATTGCTTGACGACTATGAATCTAGTTGAGATTCAGATAGGCCTTTCATCAGACTGATTGTATCTTGTTCTATGTTCATTTTATGATTGGTTAATTTCTGATCCATATTCTTCACAACAACGACAATACCCAGTTCCTGTTTGTTTACATCTTAGAGTTATCACGATTGTGGGAAACAGATGCTTACTGGCATGTTAGGGAATTGAATTTTGTTTTCATTTTCTCTTATGACCCCTATCAAATATGCGTTTAATGTTCATGGAACCTACAGCCGTATCACTTCTTTCTTTTTTGTTGTGAGGTTTATTTTGCTGGTAATCTCCTTTCCTTTTCAGCTTAAGAGCTTTAGAGATCATGCGATTTGTTTCTGAAACAAGTTTGTACACTCTGATGCATAAATGCAGGAGAAAAGTTCATTCCATTGTGAAGGCAACTGCTCGGGTTGACAAGTTCTCCAAAAGTGATATCATTGTGTCCCCTTCTATACTTTCTGCTAATTTTGCGAAGTTAGGAGAACAGGTTTCACTTTGTGCTTTGTGCTTTGTGCTTAGCTACCATAATAACGTGCTATTTTGATCTTTTGAGGAGTAATAAGAAGTGCCTTGTTGGTGGTAGTATGTGTTACATATTGGAAACAAAATCGATGATATCAATCTGAAAATTGAAAACTGTGCATTCATTTGTGCAGTGTTAATTTTCTTTTAACTGAATCAATCTTAACAGCTTTGGCTTTAGGATGTTGCCCTTCTTTTAGGATCTAAGATTGTTTTTCCTTTTATATAGGTAAAAGCAGTGGAGAAGGCCGGTTGTGATTGGATTCATGTTGATGTAATGGATGGTCGCTTTGTTCCAAATATTACAATTGGACCTCTTGTGGTTGATGCCTTGCGCCCCGTAACAGATCTACCTTTGGATGTACACTTGGTACACTTCTTTGTGCCATGCTATTTGCTATGTTTATTATCTAGTAGAAGCCAGATTTCTAATATGTTGAAGCTCTTTAGATGATTGTGGAACCTGAACAACGAGTGCCAGATTTTATCGAGGCTGGGGCTGACATAGTTAGTGTTCACTGTGAGCAATCTTCTACAATCCATTTGCACCGTACCCTAGATCAGGTAATATTACAGTATAAATCGCACTAGAATATTAAATTGTCAAAAATAACTACAACTCATTTATAATTTCAAATTGAATACAATTTAAAATTGACTTGCAACTTTCTAAATTTAAACTCAATTTAATTAAGCTACGATGAATTTCCACTAATATCTGTGAGGGTAGTCATATACGTTTAGAACAGCAGCTCGGAGGAGTCATAATCTTGAGCTTGGAGTGAACTATCAAGTTTTCTTATGATTGCTTAATCAGCTTTGCAACCTGCATTATAAGTGAGACTATGTGAGGATCTTGTGTGTCCCATAAGAATCCATCTATTGACTTGCTTTATATTGTTTATTCTGCTTGATTGTATTTGATTACCTTAGCTTACATCTCCATGATACCTTTTCATTTTTGGTTTCATTTGGAAAATCCTCTTTTGAGTGTTACATGCTTCTGTAAACCAGATAAAAAGCCTTGGCGCTAAAGCTGGAGTTGTCTTAAACCCTGCAACCCCATTGAGTACTATAGAGTATGTCCTTGATGGTGAGTTCTTTTACCCCCTCTTCTTGAAATTTCCTTCCATTCTTGGTCCCAGTTGACTGCTGTCAAAGTCCTAACCTTTCCCCGTCAGATTTGAGCTCTGCTGAATGTCCAGCATTGATGTACGTGGGAAAGATTTTGTACAAAAGAAAGGATTTATACCTTTTAAACAGTGTGAGGGGTAGCTTTGTTGTATAGCTGTTAAATTATGGCAATTGGCAACTTCTGATATAGAAATTAGAAAAGCATCTTGTGGTATGCAAACTCACGTGGTAAAATGATAGTTAAATTTAAAAGGTCTGTCATACTCGTGCGGTTATTTTTCCCAAGCCTCTTCTGAAAAGTACTTTTTCTACCCGAAGTTTAAGTGTATCAGAATAAAAACAAGTATGGAGCACTCGATAATTAGCAAAATCTTTCATGCATTTAGAACGAACTGCACTCTGACGTTGTGTGCTCATTTTTTGTCTTGTTGCAGTGGTTGATCTGGTCTTAATTATGTCTGTGAACCCTGGTTTTGGTGGGCAGAGCTTCATTGAGAGCCAAGTGAAGAAAATCTCAGATTTGAGGAGAATGTGTGTAGAAAAGGTGTAACAAACTCTATCCTTGATCATACGTATTTGTGACACTTTACTGTTTATTCTGTTGACCGAAAAGCTTTTGCATTATGCTGTTGTTCACAGGGTGTGAATCCGTGGATTGAGGTCGATGGTGGAGTTGGTCCCAAAAATGCATATAAGGTTTCTGCATATTAAACTTCAGATTATGTGATACTACTCGAGATTTTAAGACCAGTTATATCCTTGCTAAAAGACATGCTCATCTTTGTCCAAAGAGTAGCAGTTGAGCGACTCCTTGAGAGAAATCCTGTCTTGCTGGCTGCACTAAAATTTTTATAATGACTTAATCATATTATATCCAACTGTTGGAAATAAAAGACATCGAATGATGTTTGAAGACTCTCAGATACTCCACACCTTTCGTTGAGGCTAAATTTCTTCAAATAGTTGCTCTTGACATCCTTTGATTTGCTGTTAACGGAAAAGGATTCAAGGGATCTAAACATAAAGTACCCACGCTCTCCAACTTGACTGGAGAACAATGTTATTTTGTCTTGATTAATGCTTATATGGTATACTACAGACATCCGTCAGCTGACATCAATGCATTGTGCGTTATTGTTTTAATACTAACTATACAACAGCACCCAACATACTCTTTAAGTTATGAAGCTACATTTCAATTTTCATTAGAAGTTCTCTTTTCACTTCTTTGTAGGTTATTGAGGCTGGAGCCAATGCTATAGTTGCTGGTTCAGCTGTATTTAAAGCCAAGGATTATGCCGAAGGTGTGGTCAAAGACAATCTTAATTTTTCCTAATGCTTATAAGTGAATGTTCTTCAACCTAATTTAATAGAATTGTTCAAATTGTTGTTACAGCTATAAGAGGAATTAAAACCGGCAAGAAGCCATTAGCAGTAGCAGTGTAAATATGATCAGCCCAGATTTGGCCAAAGTGTGATATCTTCCTTGTTCATGCTTTGTACGTGACTTCTCAAATTTTACTGCTTTCTGATTCCTCTTGGAAAGTTTTGATGTCAGAACAAAGCTGCAGAGATGATCCAAAAAATCATTTCCTAAATTCTTTTTAAGTCCATCCTTATCACATAAGGTTGATCGTTACTTCCAATATCTAGTTGGAGCATTAGAATTGCGACTATAAATGAAATGTGCTATAGTTTGTGAGTATTGAATTTATTTCTTCTACGTTGCATGGCATGTTACCAATATAAACAGAATGTCCTTCAGATTCAATCTTAATTCATGACAAAAATGGTCTTGATTATGTTCCACAAGTACTAAATTCATTCAGATTGGTTACTCTGTATTGCAGATATAAGACTCCAAGTAGAAAGCATGGTACTGCTATCTTTGTGCATTAAGATTTGCCGTCATCTTGGTTGAGCTTCTTTGTTCTCAAAGATAAACCTTAGAAATCAAGCCTGCCGTCAGAAGGCTATAGGGCATGTAATACGTGTACCAAATACTTTTTAGGAATTCAATAATGTTGACATATACCAAGGATTTTCCAACAATAAATTGTTCTGTTTGTTTCCTACACTTTTAATTTTTCACATTTGTTTTGAAATATGATTAAAACAGAAACTTTCACGTAGAGCATCTTTTTATACCGCATAGCTCCTCAAAGATCCTCTGGTTATTTGCAGCAGACTAGTCTATTTAAACCAAAAACACTTAGATAGCATTCCTGGTACTGGCATTTTCCACCCAAGGATTATTCTCTGCATAATTTGTCCATGCCAGCTTACCACTAGGTGGTCGAATAAGTGGTAGCCCTGTACTATGAAGTACAAAGTGGAGTACTAGCCATTCAAGTTATGCTCCGGCAAAAATATTGCTGCGCCACTCTCCAGTATCCAGGATTGGCAATCATAAATTTTAAAGAGAAATATCTACGCGATTTATATATGGATAGAGCGAAGGATATAAAGATTTGCAACGACTTCAGGACTTTGGTAATGAATGTCAAAAAAAAAAAAAAAAAAACTTTGCTACTACATATATACATCGCCTAGTGTTTCTAACCCATGACTACTATATGCTACAGACACTTGATCCCTCTTATCTGGTATTCAGATTTCAACCTCACTGATACTGACATATATACAAAATCACGAGCTAAAACACCTATATATCCTGCCTGCATACGGGACATGAACCCTGTTTTACAAGCCACTGGTCCACACAAGCCAAATGGAATGTATGAAGGCACCGGGGCAGACTCCTTGCAATTTCCCCACTTTCAATATCCTGGGAAAAAGTAAAATGCCATTAAAGAAAACTTTTAAGGGGGGTATAGAAAACAGAACTAAGTTACTAATCATGTACATAAATGGACCAATCTCTCATCTGTGTGTTTGTTGAAGAACAGAATGTAACAAAAATAAGAGAGTTTGCGAGGGAAGGAACCTGCAAGCATATTGTGCAGCAGATGGCCTGCTTGGCTTTAGTTTGATCCAAAGCATAAGATGGCAAGTCCTTCAGAGAAGTTTTTGACAATCCTCTGGATGAAACTTCATAAATATCTTGGGACTCATCATGGTTTATATTAGACAGTGTGACCTGCTCACCCAGAACAAAATGGATAAGAATCCAATCACAGTTAAAGAGTTAATTTCAATTAGATGTCTAAATGCCCGCTGAAGAGAAGTGTGTTCCTACAGATTTAACATTTTGAACTGCTGAAAGTTACCCAAACAGTACATTAATATCTGAGATAACTGTGAAGGCCATCCGAACCTGCAACAATTAAAGTCTCCAAATGCAAGGGGTAACTGTCTGATCACACAAATCAACACCTGAGTTCAAGCAGATATGCTTTTGATGTACATACAGCATCAAGGAAAACTTAGTATCTTTAATCAATCTGTACTATATGATAATGCATGCATCCTGATAGGTATTTTTGGAAGGTCTACAACCTCCAGGTTAAACATGCATACGATTAGGCCAAAAAATCCAAGAAAACATTCAATCTCTAACACTTTTGCATGCAGAAGACAAAAATAACAAGAAGAAGAAATAGAAATAGATAAACATGTCAAAAAACAAAGAAAAGGGAGGAGAGGGAGAGAGCAGGTTGTTTAATCAGAATATAAGACATACCTGCCAATGATAAGCATTTAACATTGCTGGCGTGAATTGTTCATCGACAAACCTCCCTTGGATAAGTTCCTCTATGAAATCTGCCTGGAACAAAAAAATATAGAAGTTTATTTCCAAGAAACTAAAACAGAAAGACAAATTCATGCAAAATGTGTCATGTGAAACTGAAGCTCATGAAAAGCAGGATATAACAACATTTAAGATAATCAATTAGCAACCAGTCAGTTAGCTGGGTTCAAGCATGGTCGAATAATCATCATTCAGGTCACATTTTATGCCACATCTATATCCTATATGCGAACAATTTCAGATCTCGAGGACGTGCTCCTCCTCGATAATAGAGATTAATCCCAGCATTGCCTGTGGGGAAAACATAAGCAAGGAAAGAGAGTAAATGCACAACCAAAGAACATGAACACTAACCATAGATGATGGTCCCCGTGAACCAGACTCTTCCAAGCCCCAGTATGCACGAGAAGCCTCTAAAATCTCAACTGAAAGCACCGCACCAGCAATGGCCCCCAATCCAGCTCCGCGAAGAACACCGAAATCAGAAGCCCTACTGGCTAAAGCACCAGTAACAGCTCCAGTGAATGCTCCAGCTGCAGGAGAATTCGAACATGTATTATGAAGAATCCCAAAACACATATAGGCAAAAATATGTACCCGTGTGCTTTTTTTTTTTGACTAAAAGATGTCATAATAAGAACAAGAGAAGCTTTACAACCATACAAAGTTTAATTTTCTTTTAGCATAATAACACATTCAACCACACCGTTACTCAGCATCTATTATGAACACCCAAGAACCAACACAAATTCACTTTTTGCAAGATCAAAACTTCCACTCAATACAAACCTTAGAACTGGATTGGAATTTTCTATGATGCATTTAAAAGGGAAAAGAGAAAACGGGTATCCTTACATGAACCAGAAAATTTCAACATTTGATTTTGAAACACTTACGGTTCTAAAAAACAGAACTTCGATTTCTTGCGATCATAATTCGCAGAACCCATGTCAAGTAAAATCCATGATTACAGAAGTCAACAATCTTTCAGAACACCAACATCAAATAAATGCACATCAGAATAGAAATAACGTTGAAAGAACAACCTATAGCAAAGAGCCCCGTTAGAGCTCCGGAAATGGCACCAGCAACCAATTTAGGAACACAATCGAGAACTCGACTGCCTTCAGTTTCCACAGCGTTTTCCGTGGCGGAAAGGTTAGAGCCTGACGCAGCGGAGACACCGCGGCAAAGATGGCAGCGATTTTGCCTTGTCTGATATAGGGTACAAGTGCAGGGAGGTTGAACGTCCATTATAGGCAGAAAAAAAAATAGTGAAGAAGAAGCAAAAAAGAAAAGCCCAAATATATGATTTTGTAAATACTAAATAGCAGGACAATTCAACTAGATTTTGGGGGCTAATTATAGAAAATTGCAAATTGAGGGATTGATCGCTTTGGATAAGGACGAAAGGATGTTGGTGGGGAGGAATGCAAATAAAGCTATCTTTTTTCACTCTCATTTCAAGTTTAACTCAACTCATTAGGTGTAGTTAATTTTATTTTTTTTAAACATTTTTACTATTTGATTTTTTATTTTATTAAGTATATAATAATAAGAACAAATGATATAGTTTCAGCTCACCGTTCAAATAATCCAACAGTCTCTCTTTCTTCTCTCAAAATATTAGTAGTTACCCTTGTGAGTTATTCCTCCCAAGCGTGACTTCTTATTTTTTATTTTCCTTTTTCACTCAACATTTACTTAACTACTTCATGCATGCATTTTTATTTTCGTTTTTCACAGTTAACTATTCTTGTTCTTATTTTTAATTAAATATAAATATAATTAATTCAGAGATCATACCTATGACTTATCGCTCACAAGTGTGACTTCTTTTTTTTATTTTCATTTTTTACTCAACATTCATTTATCTACTCCATGCATGCATTTTTTTTTCGTTTACGACTCGACATTCACTTAACTACTCTTGTTGTCATTTTTAATCAAATATAACTAACTAGTTAATTAAAATTTCATTAGGGTATACAGTTTTTGTTGTTTAAAATTAAATATAATTTATATATGATTAATTGATTAATTTAAATATAATTAAAAGATTAAATAAAAGTAATAGATTAAATAATTAATTTATTGAAATCTTATTAATTAATTAATTATCGATTATTAACACTTAATTAGTACTTATGTTATTATTAATATGCCTGGAATATTTGTTTCCTTTTTTAATTCCATATTCTTAAAATATCTTTAATTAACATAATTATAACTGTTAACTGAATTAAAATATAATTTGATGTAATTAAAATATTATCAATTAATTAAAATATAATTATTTAGCTGATTTATGAAAATGTGATAATTGATTAATGATGGTAATTTGGATATAATAAATTAATTGATTTATTCAATTATTCTTTATTTATGAATTAATTATTAATCATTAACTATTTATCTTATTCAATTATAATTAATTATGATTAATATATTATTAATTAATTTATGTATATATAGATAAATAATCACGCCTGTGACTTAATATTCATAGGCGTGACTGCTATACCTATATAATTTTATAACATTTTTAGCTAAAATATTAATTAATTAAGTTTTGATTTATTGAAAACTTATAAATTTATTAATTAATTGTTGATTATTAACACGTTATTATTACTTAAATGTTTTTAATTAATTATAATTTCATATAATTTCAATATTGTTAGTAATTATTACTATTTCGTAAATTAAATTATAATTTCATATAATTTAAATATTATTTGTTAACTAAAATATAATTAATTAATTGATTTATGAAAATCTTATAATTGATTAATAATGATAATTAGAATATAATAAATTTATTAATTAATTAATTTTGATATAATTAGTGTTATTAAATAATAATAATTTAATCAAATATAATTAAATTATACTTAAATAATTAATTAAATTAATTAGCACATATAGTTTTATAATTTAAATATTATCAGTTAATTAAAATATAATTAATTGATTGATTTATAAAAATTTTATAATTGATTAATAATGATAATTAGAATATAATAAACTTAATGAATTAATTTTGGTATAATTAGTGTTATTAAATTATAATAATTTAATAAAATATAATTAAATTATAATTAATTGACTAATTAAATTATAATTAGCGCATATAGTTTTTGTCGTTTAAAATTAAATATAATTTATATATGATTAATTGATTAACTTAAATATAATTAATAGATTAAATAAAAGTAACAAATATATGATTCATAATAATCAATATATAATTAAATAAATATTTATTTATTTATTTATTCTTAACATGTAATTAGTTCTTATGTTATACATCTAAAATATTTGTTTCCTTTTTTAATTCTATATTTTTAAAATATCTTTAATTAATCTAATTATAACTATTTACTAAATTAAAATATAATTTGATGTAATTAAAATATTATCAGTTAATTAAAATCTAATTATTTTATGATTGATTAATGATGTTAATTAGGATATAATAAATTAATTAATTTATTAGATTATTTTTTGTTTATGAATTAATTATTAATCATTAATTGTTTATCTTATTCAGTTATAATTAATTATGATTAATATATTATTAATTAATTTATGTACATATAGGTAAGTAGTCATGCCTGTGACTTAATATTCAGGCATACTGCCATGCTTATATAATTTTATAACATTTTTAGCTAAGTTATTAATTAATTAAGTTTTGATTTATTGAAATCTTATAAATTTATTAATTAATTGTTGATTATTAACACGTTATTATTACTTAAATATCTTTAATTAATTATAATTTCACATAATTTCAATGTTATCAATTAGTAATTATTACTATTTAGTAAATTAAATTATAATTTCATATAATTTAAATATTATCAGTTAATTAAAATATAATTACTTAATTGATTTATGAAAATGATATAATTGATTAATAATGGTAATTAAAATATAATAAATTTATTAATGAAATAATTTTGATATAATTAGTGTTATTAAATTATAATAAATTAATTGATTTATTAAATTATATTTTATTTATAAATTATTTTTTCATTAAGTGTTAATCTTATTCATTTATAATTAACTTTGATTAATATATTTTAATTAATTAATGTATATATAGGTGAGTAGTCACGCCTGTGAGTTAATATTCACAAGCGAGACTGCAATTTTCATTAATATATTATTAATTAATTAATTTATATATAGGTCAATAGTCAAGCATGTGACTAAATATTCACAGGTGTGACTGCCATGTACGGTTGTGAATTGTTAAGTTACGACCGTGCATCTTGGCAATCAACACATAAAATTTTACACCATTTTTATTAAATCATTTAATTATAAGTATTGATTTCTTTAAATAACACATATACATATATATATAGTATAATTTATATATTATTAATTGATTGATTATAATATATTATTCGTTAATAACAAAATAATTAGTAGGTTAGTTACTTAAACACATGCTATTGATTCCTTAATAAAATAAAATTGATTAAAATATAATTCGTAATGATCAATACATAATTACATAATTTATTTATTGAAATCTTTTAAATTTATTAATTTATTCTTAATTATTAACTCGTTATTATTACTTATGTTATTATTAATGCGCTTGAAGTACTTTTTCTCTTTTTTAATTACATATTCTTAAATTATCTTTAATTAATTAGTAAGTTAAATTATAATTTCATGTAATTTAAATGTTATTATTTAATTGATTTATGAAAAATGTTATAATTGATTAATACTAGTAATTGGAATATAATAAAATAATCAATTTATTAGATTATGCTTTTTTGTAAGTTAATTATTAATTATTGACTGTTAATCTGATTCAGTTATATATATATATATATATATATATATATATGTATGTATGTATGTATGTATATATGTATGTATGTATGTATGTA
>JANTPM010000007.1:23099094-23114911 GCA_025434745.1 Erythroxylum divaricatum
AGTAACAATTAATTAAAATAATTATTGAATTTATTGATCAAATAATAATTAATTAAATTATTATATATTATGTATATATATAAATTAAGTCACAGCCGTGACAAATTACACCAACAACAACAACAACAACAACAACAACAATAATAATAATAATAATAATAATAATAATAAAATTAAAGTAATTATTAAATTCATCGATTAGATACTAATTAATTAAATTATTATATATTATATATATATATAAATATGCAAGATTGTGACAATTAATAAATAATAATAATAATAATAATAATAATAATAATAATAATAATGTCTATTAATACCAAAAAATACTTGACAAAATTTATTCTATGATTGATAATCAAAATTCAAAATTCAAAGTTGAAAATTCACAGCGTCATTAATAATAACGATCATAATAATGATAATATCAATTGATTAATTAAAAATATTTATTTAATTCGTTAACCAAATGATGCTTAATTCATTGGTTAATTATAATATATTATGCACCTGTGACACACATATATATTAAAATTAAATATCTTCAAAATTATCATTAATAAACAAATTTATTAACTAATTAATTATAATTAATTATAATATATTTATTGAGATGTTGAAAATTAAATCTTTTTAAATGACATGTTAATCTATCAATCAATCACGCCACGTAGTCTTTTATAATTAGCCGCTTTCTAATTAAAAGAACTGACATGATAATTTTTTCTTTACTAAATCAATCAAGCAACGTCTTTATATTTCCTTGTCTAACGTAACTTGTGTAACCTAGCTCCTGATATCACAATTCTCCATCTTTTGTGAAATATAAAATGCAACTGTTTTATACTTTTTTTCTCGTCAACTATTATACCAAAATTTAAATAGTCATATAGAGTTATTAACAAAGTTGATTTAATTATTTGATTCTAATTTTGAATATTTAGTCTATTAAATTTTTATCACTTTCTGTATTCAGATCGAAGATCTCAAGGGTGTCATTGAATGTATCACATCTATGATATTCATGTTTATATGAATACATAACAGATATTACATTTTTATGACTATATCGTGTTAATTTTTAGATTTTTTAGATAATATTCTAATGATGTTTATAAGATGCAAATGTTTATTGTTTCGTCAACTATTATATGAAAATTTCAGCCGTCAGCTGGAAGTGGAGTTTTTAAGAAAATTATGATTATTTAAGTTATTAGTTATTAGTTACTAATGTATATTAAAGCATTCACAATTGTGACCGATAAGTCATAGTTGTGTGTTTTTTTTTCTATGATCAACTTTTACTATTGTAAACTTTTATTTTCTTTTTATCTATTTCTTCTCTTACTGGAATTGTATACAAATTCAAACTTTTTTCTTGAAAATTCTTGTTAACTGTTACTCTATATATTAAAAAGTCATAATCGTCTCTTTTAATATTAAGTTAATTTAATTAAAAATTGATTTAAATTATTATAATTATTAATTATATATTGTTAATCACCATTGCAATTTATGATAATTATTAATTATGACTTATTCCCTTTGCATCATACGAGCCGTGCGTTTTATTTATTAAATTAATATTCTTAATTAAAAATCATTATTAAAATATTTATTTCATCAAGATTTAATAAATATACGTAGTTATAATTTCATATGCTACTTAATCCATTTATTTCTCAAATATGAAAAATTATTAATTAAAAAACTTATTTTTCATATATTATAACAATAAAAAGTTGAGAGTCACCTACATATGATTATATTAATGCTATTTGATGTTTTTTATATAATGATAAGGTTTTTTTCCTATCTAGCATTAAATAGAATGCTCGGATTTATTTTTGTGGTTATTATGTGATAAACAATTTTAAGAACTTTTCATTTGCATAAATATTACGTCATATCCACAATTAGTCTTTTAAATATTTCATTTCTTGATATTATTTTTCCTAATCACATTTCACCTTAATTTTTTAAGGTTTTCTTATTGTTTATTCTTACTAGGAATTATTACTTACGTCATATCCACAACTATTCTTATTTTTTACATTGTTCAGGTATGTCTAATTTTGTGAAAAAAATTATTATATAAAATTTCATTATATTTGTTCTTCGTTAATATGATGATTACTTTTTTTCTTTTTTTTTGTTAAATGTATGATTACGCTCCTTCGGTCCTTCCTCAAAGGTATGCTTTGTTACATGTATTTTGTTATATTAACGAACACAGTAAATATTATTGATTCATAATAAACTCTTTATTAAATATATGATTTGTTCAATGTATTCTCTTATATTCATCGATAAAAATGAGGTTATTGCTTCATTTTTTTATGATGTTATATTTAGACATTTTAAAATTGTAGTCATCATTTATTAATGTAACTAAACATCGTTGAATAATATTTATTATATATATATCTTATCTTATTTAATATTATTAATATTATATATTTAATAATATAAATAGTATAGATTTATATATTTTTTCACATTTTTAGTGCCGCTATTTAAAAATTTTAAAAATTATTATATGTCGATATATGAAGAACGTAAATATTGTCTGAATTCAGATGCGGATAGAAATGCCAAGAGACGTCAAAGGTCTATTGAAAAGCCAGAAAATGAAAGGAGAGAATTCTTACGATGACTTAGAGAAATTGTGTTGCAAAAAAGAGAGGCACTACTTTGCCTATGGTTTGTCAAATAGTTAGTGATCAACATTCCAATTCTTTCATTGATACTGAACCTTCCGATGGCCAACTTTACATTCATCAATTTATTGGTCATCTATTAGAAAATCGATCTCTTGATTTTGATATGAATCGTGTTGATCCAACTCATTCTTCTCTCCTACTAGAACAAATTGTTGATACGACATCAACGTTTCAAGCATCTAATGTGACATGTGATAATTCAAATTGTCCAACTCTATCTTTTTTTCCAATTCAACCTAACTTAGTGATATGTGTTGAAGATCAAGGTATAAATTTTTATACCTATATTTTTACTATTTGTGATATTATTACTACATAAACTCGCCATCTTATTTTTATATATTTTTAGGGATAATTCGTCATCGTTCTTCGTCAAAGTTAGCATCTTTGTAGAATTTACCTATTTAGGATGAACAACTTTGTTTTGTTCCAAATTGTGAACATTTTCATGCAAAGAGATTTTATCTTGAACCTCTATCATTTTGTTGTTCATCAGGACAGATTTCCATTGTTGGCCCTCAAATTCCATATGCTTTGAAAAGATTATTTATTGACAATGATGAAGAATCAGAACATTTCAGGAAGAACATTCATACATATAATAATAGCATAGCTTTTACTTCCTATGGAGCTAGGTATGATTGAGAACTAATAAAAAACAAAAAGGGGGTTTATACATTTCGTGTTCAGGGTCAAGTTTATCATTTCCTTGACAATTTAGTTTCGACAACTAAGAAGGTATCTAAAATTCAACTCTATTTCTTTGATACTAATGAGGAATTAAAAAAAAGGACTAACAGTTGTGATAAACTTTGTGAGAATACATTAAAACCGATTATGGAAATTCTAAAAGATAATCCTTATGCCAAGTTCTTTCGGAGTCTTAGGGAGATTCCATCACTTGAGAATCATGCAATAATCTTGAGGTGTTATCCTAGCCTTGATCAACGTGTTTATAATCTTCCTACTACATCACAAGTGGTAGCTATAAGGACTGAGATTGATGATGAACAAATTGATAAACGTCCTCACATCCAAGTCTATACTCACTTGGGTACCAAATATGGAATTCAATCTTATTGTGCATGTTATGACCCCCTTCAATATCCTCTTTTATTTCCTCGTGGTGAATCTAGATGGCATCATGGAATTAAGCGGTTAATTTCAAAGAGAAACAGGAGCAATGTTTTTTATGAGGGAATTGATGTTCATTTCAACTCCTTTACTAATCCATCTAAATTGTTCGCTATGGAAAACACAAGCAAGTTTCTTTTTCCATTTTATCATTTTAAAAATATTATTTAATTCTACCATTTTATTTATCAAATTCACCTTTTTTGCTACTAGTTGTGGATGAAGAATATTGTGAAGATGGTTGTGTTTATGCTAGAGAATATTATTGTTATTAGCTCCAAATGAGAGAAAATGATGAATTTATGTTGCTCCATAACTTCATATTGCTTCAACAATTCGTTGTGGGCACTTATATAAAGATTGAAACATCTCGACTTGATTTCCATAGAAAAAGACAAAATGAGATATAGACAAAAATACTGCAAGGTGTTTTGTATATTGCTAGTGTTGGTCAAACAAAAGGTTCAAGAATTGGTCGTCGAGTTGTGTTCCCAGCTTCACTTATCGGTGGTCCAAGGGATATGAAATGACGTTATCTTGATGAAATGGATTTGGTACAAAAGTATGTTAAACAAGATATTTTTCTGACCATGACTTGTAGCCCTATGTTGAGAGAGATACAAGACAATCTCAAATTTCATGAAAAACCACAAGATAGACCATATTTATTGGCTAGAGTATTCAGAGCTAAATTTGAAATTGTCAAAAATGATATTGATGAAATAAGTAATTTCCAAGAAGGTCGTTGGAATTCATCTCCTAAAGATTTATGATGTATATATGAATTTCGTCTCATTGAGATTAATCCATCAGTCATCTCCCAGATCATCAGTTTATTTCCTTTGACAAAAATGCATATATTTTCTATTTGCTAAGAAAATTTGACTTCTCAAAAACAATGCTCACTGATTTTTTAAAGATTAATTTAACAAATAAAAAGGCAGAAGAGATGAAATGTTTATACAAAGATTTTCCGGACTATTGTGTTTGGAATCAGAAACAAAAACACGGTCAGACAGAAGTCGAAGAAAAGTAATAGGAAGATTGGTTACTATTGACCCTAGAGAAGGAGAAAGGTATTACTTGAGATTATTACTCACACATGTTAAAGGACCAACATCATTTGATGACTTGTTGACTGTTGATGGTGAGAAAAGAAGTTGTTTCAGAGAGGCTGCACTATAGTTGGGATTGCTAGCGTCTTATTTTTATATTCAAAAAACTCTTGAGGAAGTTGTTATGTTTCAAATGTCAACAACGCTCAGACTTTTATTTGTTACGCTTTTGTTCTAGTGTTCACCAACTAATCCTAAACAACTATGGGAAATATTCAATGATTACCTTTGTTCTGACTATCAATATGCTTCTTCCTATAGTACTTGTACATTTGATGACATTATAAAAATGGCCCTTTAAGATATTAATAAATCTTTGGAGCAAATGGGAAAGAGCCTTAGCTGATTAACATTTTGCTGATCATCAATTTCGTGTTGATTATCATGAAAATCAAAATAAAGAAATATAAAGTGAGAAGAGTATGCAGGTTGATCCAGAAGACCTATTATTACAATCAAAGTTAAATAACCAACAGAAATAAATATTTGATTTTATAATGGATTTAGTTTTGACTTCGAGCAGTGGAAGTTTTTTTATTGATGGTCCTAGTGGAATTGGGAAAACTTTATTATATCGAGCTCTCCTTGCAAACTTATGGTCATAGGGACATATTGCAATTATTGTTGCTAAATCAGGTGTAGCAGTGTTGGTCCTTCCTAGTGGTAGGACAACTCACTCAAGACCTAAAATCCAGCCTAATTTTTCATTGAAAAAAGTTTTTCAATTAAGTAAGCAGAGTAGTATTGGAAAATTGATATTTGAATGTAGTCTTATTTTAATAGCCCAAATCACCCGCTTACAGATATTGTTCGCTTTGGGCCTTGACCCAGCTAAGCCCTCACAGTTTTGTTTTTCTCTAAAACTTTCCAAGAGGTCACCCATCCTAGAACTACTTTTGCCCTAGCACATTTAAGTTCAAAGTTCTGATGGGATCCGATGCGTTAGAGCATGGAAAATGCATCTGTAAGGGAGAGGTATCTGTATCTTTATAAGGCGTACTTCGTTCCCCTCTCTAACTAATGTGAGATCTCACACTTATCTTATGAGACGAGGTTTCCATGGTAAAACGAGAAGTTATTTTGGCATTTCATGATTTGCTTCAAGATATCATGGATTCTAACGAACCTTTTAGAGGAAAAATTGTTGTATTTGGTAGTGATTTTCGTCAAACATTGCCCATTATTGACCAACTTGCAAAACAATAACTCATTGATTTGAGTCTTCTAAATTCACATCTTTGGCGACATATGTGTAAATTCTCTTTGACTATAAATATAAGAGCTATATCAAATCCAGCTTTTTGTGAATGTTTATTATACATAGGAGAAGGCTTCGAACCAATTGATGAGTATGATCAAATATCCTTGCCAAAACAACTAGTTATTCCTTATGATAGCAAGGATGAGTCTCTTAACAGGTTAACAAATTTATATATATATTTTGCTTTCCTTTTCTTAAAAAAATAAATACAATTACATCTTTTTGATGCACCCTTACCTCCACCAGGTTACTTGAAAACGTCTTCCCTGACCTAAGCTTGTATTCATCCGATCCGTACCTGATGACAAATAGATATGTGTTGTGTCCAACAAACAACTGTGTATGAAATTAATGAGAACATGATTAACAGATTGTCAGGAAATATGCATTCATACATGATTTCTGAAAAATGGTTGACCAAAGACATCAAGCAAATTATGAAGATTTTCTGAATTCTTTAAATCCAAATGGCCTACCTCTACATAAACTCTTACTCAAAGAAGGCTTCCTAATTATGCTCCTAAAAAATTTGAATCCAACTGAGAGTCTATGCAATAGGACAAGGTTGATATACAGACAACTAAAAGATCTGACAATGCAAAGGGACAAGGTTGATATGCAAACAACTAAAAGATCATACAATTTCTGCAGTAATTATCTTTGGATCTCACAAAGAAAAATTAGTTTTGATACCTAAAATTCCCTTACAATCTTTAGAGAATGAAAAAAATGGGATACCTTTTGTTAGAATGCAATTCCATATTCGTTTGTGTTTTGCAATTGCCATAAACAAATCTCAAGGTCAAACACTTGATTATGTGGGAATTTATCTCCATCAGCCTGTATTCTCACATGGACAATTGTATGTAACTGTCAAGAGCTCACACTCCTGAATTAGTTAAAGTTCTAATTATTCTAGGAACTTTTGAATCTTCAAAGTTTGATCAAAAGACAAGAAATTTTGTATTCCATGAAATATTTGAATTAGTCAAATTATAAAATATAAACTTGTCAGAAGGTATATTAATTGTTTTTATTCAAGTTAACATAATTTCGTTTCATATAAAATAAACATTCTTTTCCCCTGATTAATTTATTAAACAAAAATTTCAGGATGGAAAAATATTTATTGATTAAAGATATTTTACCTAGTTTTTAATGGTGGTTATGTGAAATTATTGTCTAAAAAAACAGCATGTTATCACATCAGCTAACACACACCATCGAAAAGACAAAAGTATATCTTTATTGATTCTGAGGTATAACGATTACACTTTCTTCTCTCAAAATGTTTATTTTTTAACTTAATTGTTAACAATTTCTTTATCATTAACAGGAATCACAAGTTTAAGGTATTATATTTAACAATGATATCCAACGAATGAGACATATTTTGCAGCCGTGTAAAAAATATATTATTTGTAATGCCGTTGTGAAGGGAATTCCACTTCAGTATCAAACTGAAGACTTACAAATACAATGGACAATTACAAGTCGCGTTGTCATTGAACTTGTACCAGATGATGATGTCGTCATCCCCATGAAATTTAACTACACACCTTTCAGTGATCTTATAAACTGTATACCTGACAAGGAAAAATCAGTTGGATGAACCCTTAATTTATTTCTTTATACAATGTTAACTATTTCTTTCTATTATATTTAACGATATTTATATTTAACATGTGATAGAAATTTTGGCTGTGATTCTTCAAGTCTTGGATCAGAAAGAAATCAACAAAGATGGCAAACATTCAACTGTGCAACAATCCGTTCTTGCCAATAAGTAGTAATTTAAATTCTTTGTTATTCTTTATACTTCACAAAAATTGAGGCAATTTATCCTTCTTTTTTTCTGAAATTTTTTATTATACTATCAATGTGGAATTCTTTTGTCACTAACGAGGGGTAGCAAATTGCCAAATCCTTACATTCTTATCAGATAATTGTGTGTCGCAGACTAAAAGTCAACTTCTATAGTGATATTTTTGTTTTTTTCTTAATCACACTATTACATTTTATTACTTATCCTTCTATTTTATTTTTAACGTACAATTGAAAAATTTTAGGTGTTGCATTATCCACCTGGTTTGACTTAGCGATTCTTATTGATCCACCAATAGAAGAAATTGCGGAGCTTAAAAATTGGTGGTGCCTTATCTTTACTTCGATGATCAATCAAATTATACATAAATTTTAGAATATTTTCATGCTTTTATATTTATAATTATTATGTTCAATGGCATGACGAAATAATAAGAAACTTAAAACCCTTATTAACCAACAAGCTTATCTGAGATATAATCCTGATATATCTTTCATATTGTATTAAAAAATTACCAAAATCATCTTCTTGAATTCTACCAGTAAGGTAAATACATTTTATATTATCATGAATGTTGCTTATTTGATATTGATTATTTAATAAAAATGTTATTATATATTTGCAGACAACATGGATTAAAGCTGATATTTCCTTTCAACACATCTTGTAAAAGTATTGGTATATGGCATGTAAGAAATGCATTCGTTCTACAGCTGCTAATTATGGAGTTCCATTTACCTGTAATTCTTGCAAAGAGGTTTTCCTTTTCTCTTTTCAATTTACTGCCTTATTCTTCTTGTGCACTTTATATATGTAGAATTTTGTTCCAACATTTTAACGTTTTGTATTTGGATTTCACGATTGTGACATGCTAAATCACACTCATGAGACCTTCTTCACGGGTGACTTGTAGGTCACGCCTATGACACCTTCTTCACAGGTGTGACTTATAAGTCACACCCGTGATACCTACCTTCTTCACAAGTATGACTTTTAACTCACCCTTGACAATTCTTCACCTGTGAAGTAGATTTGGTTGTTATACAACCTTTCAACATATCTAATTAACATATATATTCTAATTAACTTTTTATTGCAAATATAAATGTCGTTATGACATAGATTTGACTGATGAAACGGGAACTATCACAGCTTCTATTTTTGGTGAACTTGTTGAAAAACTTCTCAAGTTTACTACAATTGATGCTATAGAATATTATCACCAGGTCATACTTTTTTAACTTATTATAGATGCAATTTAACATAGAGATAATTATAATATCTCTATCATATGGCTGACAATTAACATTTTTGCCTTTCTATAATAAGAATATGGAACTTCCTTTGGAAAAAGTGTATGCAGAATTAAAAAACAAGACATTTCTTTTTCACATCAAACCTGCATGCGTTCCCTCACTGGATGAAAGACAACGGTTCACTATTATGTATTATCGTCAAATTGATGGTGATGAATTAGAAAAGGCTTCAACTTCTGTTGGAAAAGATAATCAAATTTTAACTGATGATGAAAATAACACTGCTGACATTACACCTGTACCAATTTTAGGTATTCGTCATTGGTTGGGTCGGCTATACCGGACCCGAGCCCAATCCAACAGGCCGATCGGTCTGTCTCACATCCATCAATCAACACAGGCCTAACCCATACATCCTCAGCCCATTAGCAGGAAAGAATCTCCCATGCACGTACGTGAGAAAGGAAAAGACCTAAAACCTAATAGGAAATCGTATATAAGGTATTATTTTCTCCTAACAGAGGTACGAAAAACGATAACCTAGTTTTCTCTCTGATTTTGCTTACACTCACCTTCACCAAAAGACTTACTTGATCGTCGGAGGGGCTAGTCGGGACCTCACCCCCGACGTGCCTTCCTTTGTTTTGCAGGAGTTTTCTACGTGAAGTTCATCACTGAAGGTTGCCAATCGATGGATCCAAACGGCAACGTATCGTTCGGCCAAAATCCGGCTGAACCAGTCATTATTTTATTCATTCAATTTTTCCATTTCTATCTTTATCAAAATATGCTAACCTCTTTTTAGTGTTTATTATATTATCCTCTTTATTTAAATATTTATCATTTTTATAAAAAAATCCTTATATATTGTATAGCTAATATACTTTGTTTCTTTATAATTTTAAAAGATATTGTTAAATCTTCTTCAATAGTCAGACAATGTCTTCATAAAAGATTCAGCGACGATGAACCAACAACGTAGTTAAGTGCACATGTTAATGACAATAACAAAAAATCTAAACTATCATAGACTCCTTTTTCTTACAGTAAAATAACCATGTGAGTTGTGTACTTTTGACGTTTTAATTTCTTGCTTTCTTAAACTTCAAAACTCTGCATATCCGCATGGTGGTTTTTTGTTGTTAAAATACAACCATCAATATTTTATTACTCGGATCATAAGCTTTAATTACTTGTGGCATATAACAGTTATCTTTATTATACTCATGCAAATTGATTGACTAATTATTCAAAATTCATTCACATCTTAACATATCAAAACAAACAGTTTTTTTACTTTATGTTTATTTGATCATTAATTTATAATATTTAACAAATGATAATAATATGCATGATTGTGACTAATATATGATTAATAATAATAATAATAATAATAATAATAATAATAATAATAATAATAATTAGTAATTACATAACTTACAATTATTTAATCATATCAATTAATAAAAAGATGTCATAATTTAAAATTAATAGTAACAAAAATAATCCCTAAAAAAAGTAACAAAAATAAAACCAATAAAGAGATTTAACTTTATTAAGCCCATTGACATTAAAGCATGTTTGAATTATACTTAATTTATAAGTTAGCCGAACATTATAATTATATTTAATAATAAAATTTAAACCAACTAATAATATTTAAATTAATTATGTCTGTATTAAATATGAAATTTTATTTTAGTTGATTAAGTAATCATTTATCGTATAGTTAACTAATTGATCATGTTTAAATTAATTAATTATATTTTCTTTATGTGTTAAATATATTATAATTAACCAATCAATTAATTATGTTATAATTAATCAACTAATTAATGATATCTTAACTAACTAATTATTTATTTAATGAACAATTTAAAAAATCACATTGGTGTTAATTACCCAGTAACAAGAAAAATGAAATAACAAGCATGGTTGCGCATGACAGTGAATATTAAGTCGCATGTGTCACTAGTCAAGCTATATATATATATATACTCAGTACCTATGTATGCACTAAATATTAGTATATAATAATTAATAATGACTAACATATATTTTAAAAATTAACATCAACTACTTAATCAATTTATTATATTTTGATGCATCTATTATTTAATTATCGGATCGATTACTTGTAATATATTTAACACCTATAAAAATATAGTTAATTAATTTAAATATTATTAATTAATTCACTATATGATAAGTGATTGCTTAATCAATTAAAATACAATTTAATATTTAATTCTGATCTAACTGATAAAAATATTATTAATTGATTTTAATTTTTTATTAAATAAAATTAATATCTTTGGCTAATTTATTAATAGAGTATAATGTCAATGGACTTAATAAAGTTAAATCTCGCAGTGCGTCTTAATTAGTAGAAGGTATCTTATTGTTAATTTAAAATTGTTACATGTTCTTATTAATTGTTATCAATTAATTATGTTATAATTAATCAACAAATTGATGAGTTTTAGATAATTAATAAATTATTTAATAAAAGATGTTATAACATCATATAGGTGTCAATTAACTCTTAATAAGAAAAATCTGATAACATGCACGATTGTGACTTGCATGTTGAGCACACCTGTAACTATGACTACTTAACATTTGAAGAGTTACATATGTATTGAATATTAGCGTTTAATAATTAATAAAAATTACAATTAATAATACTTGGTCATGACTAAGATATGTATTAAATATTAAGATTAACTACTTAATCTAGTTATTATATTTTAATACATCAATCAACCAATTATATATTTATTATTTTTAATTATGCCTAAATAAACTTAATAGTTAATGATAAATAATTAATTTGAAAATAAATTATAATTTAATAAATCAATAAATTTATATCTTAATTATTATTTATTGCATCAAAATTAATTAATTGACTATACTTTAAATTTAGAAATGAAAAAATATCTCTATCACAATGACACTTAATTCACACATGTGAGTTTACAATTAGTTAACTTAATAATAATAAGCTATCAATTTATTAATTATAATTTAATTAGCAAATTAATTATATAAACAATTAATTATATTTAAAAAAGTTTTATTTATCTAATTGTTATTAATCATTGACTATTTTAGATTCATTACAAATTAAATCAGTAATAGATTTTGATTTGTATTGGAATAGGTTAAGATGAAACGAAAGTAAAAATGAAAAGGAAATAGTACATAAATAAGTTATAAATTGTAAATAAAGCAAAAGAAGAGAAGAAGTGATAAAAAAATGAGGTTTTGTAAAAATAGAAGCTTTAGAAGAGCTGCACGATTGTCACAAAGTAATCCTCAAAGGATTTGTACATTTATGAGATATAAGGAAAGCCACAATCGTACACAAGCATGATTGTGAGATTGACGAATGACTTGGAATTGTGTGATCATGCATACGTACGATCATGATAGCGAGTGTACAGATATATCACAGTTTTGAACATCCCAATTCTGATTCACTTTGAAATTTGAAGCATGAAATTGTCACACATTTTCTTTTCTCTCCACCAAATTTGATGGGTATATGAATTTATAAGGAAATTATGAATTATTTAATTATAACATAATTAATTCATTAAATTTTTATAATATATTTGACACATATAAAAAATAGAATCAATTAGTTTAAATACAAATATTTAATTAACTAATTAATTAATTTTGATATTAGTAATAATAATTAAAATATATCAAACAAACTATTTTATGAAAATATAACTTATTTATAAATTAATTATTAATCATTACCTATCAAATTTATTCAGTTCAAATTAATAATAATTAATATATAATTAAATAATAGATGTATTAAAATATATTTAATTTATTAAGTAGTTGATGTTAATATTTACTATATATTTTAGTCATTAATAATTATTATATACTAATATTTAGTATATATATATATAGATACTTTGTACATATATAGCTTAGCTAATTATGCTTGTAACTTCTTTTAAATAAATAAATTATTATTTAAAATATTATTCATTTGTTGATTAACATATATACTAAACATGAACATGTACTACTTAATCAATTAATTATATTTTAATGCTTTAATTATCTAATTATACATTAATTATGATTAATTATAGCTGAATAAAGTTAACAGTTAATCATGGATGATTAATTTTTAGATTATTTATATTTTATTAAATTAACTAATTTATGATATCTTAATTACTATTAATTTTAGAAAAAATATTTAATTGGTTTATTAACTAAATGTATTTTTAATTAATTAGTTATATTTTAATGTGTTAAGTGTGTTGTAATTAATTAATGAATTAATTATGTTATAATTATTCAACAAAGTAATGATATTTAAATTAATTCATTACTATTTAATAAAAGATGTTATAACATCATATAGGTTTTAATTAAGAAACATGCACATGAGGATCACACCGTAACTACTTCATATTTGAAGAGCTACATAAATATTGAATATTAGTATATAATAGTTAATAAAAATTAACGCTTAATAATGCAGGGTCATCACTGACCTATATATTAAATATTAATACTAACTACTTAATCTATTAATTAAAATTTAATACATCAATTAATTAATAATGTATTAATTATTATTAATTACAATTTAATAACCTTAAAACTTAATGATAAATAATTAATTTATAAATCAAGTTTAATTTAATACATCATTAAATTTATTATATTTTACTTATTATTTATTATCTCAAAATTAATTGATTAACTATACTTTAAATATTTTTAATTCAGAAATAAAAAATTATTTTTGTCGCAATAATACTTAATTCACGCTTGTGAATTTATACATGATTAACTTAATAATAATAATTAATCAATCTATTTATTATAATTTAATTAGTAAATTAATTATATATAATTTATTTTTAATTATATTTAAAAATTATTTTTCTAGTAATTATTAATCATTAATTGTGATTATTTTACCAATTTTAGATTAATTTAAAATTAAATCAACCATAACTTTCCATTTGTAAATAAAGTATCATTTAATAAATCAATGAATTTATTATATTATAATTATTATGAATTATATGAAAATTAATTAATTAACTATACTTTAAATGTGTTAAATTAACAAATGAAAAAATTATCTTTGTCACAGTGACACTAATAAGTAATCAATCTATTAATTACAATTTAATTAGTAAATAAATTATAAATCAATTATATTTACTAAAGTATTATTTATCTTGTAATTATTAACTGTAATTTTTTTAATGAATTTTAGAATAATTTAAGATTAAATCAGTCATAGGTTTTTAATTTGTATTGGAATAAGTTAAGGTGGAAATGAAAGTAAAAATGAAGAGAAAATAGTGAAGACATAAACTAATTGTAGATTATGCAAAAGAGAGGAAGAAATGAAAATATGGAGCTTGAGAAAAGCCCCACAATGATGAGAGAGTAACTCTCAGAGAATTTGCACGATCATACTTGTGCATGATGGTGAGAGAGTAACTCTCAGAAGATTTGCACGATTGTCAGATTGAAGAAATATTAGGAAAAGCACGATTGTGTTGATGAATCAATTAGAATTGCACGATTGTGCTAATGTATCCTTGGACTTCGATTCACTTCAAATTTGAAAATTAATTAAGTAAAATAGTATCAATTAGTTGGAATTAATTAATTGGTTATTTAAATAATTAATTATTAATTCAATAATTCTAAATGTAAATTACCTGGAAAAAATATTAGTAATTATAATAAATTGATTATCTAATTACAATGTGACTAATATATCACAGTTTATGACATCTTAATTACTATTAATTTTAGAAAAAATATTTAATTGGTTTATTAACTAATTGTGTTTTTAATTAATTAGTTATATTTTAATATGTGTTAAGTGTGTTGTAATTAATTAATGAATTAATTATGTTATAATTAATCAACAAAGTAATGATATTTAAATTAATTCATTAACTATTTAATAAAAGATGTTATAACATCATATAGGTGTTAATTAAGAAACCTGCATGGTTGTGAACTGCTTCTCATTTAAAGAGCTACATATATATTGAATATTAGTATAAGATAGTTAATAAAAATTAATGCTTAATAATGCAAGGCCATCACTTAAATATATATTAAATGTTAATACTAACTACTTAATCTATTAATTAAAATTTAATACATCAATTAATTAATAATGTATTAATCATTATTAATTACAATTTAATAACCTTAACTGTTAATGATAAATAATTAATTTATAAATCAAGTTTAATTTAAAACATCATTGAATTTATTATATTTTACTTATTATTTATTATATCAAAATTAATTAATTAAATATATTTTAAATATTTTTAATTCAGAAATGAAAAAATTATTTTTGTCACAGTGACACCTAATTCACACCTGTGAATTTATACCTGATTAACTTAATAATAATAATTAATCAATCTATTTATTATAATTTAATTAGTAAATTAATTATATATAATTTATTT